>VZTU01019680.1:207007-295055 GCA_013400835.1 Zapornia atra | reverse complement strand
CCAGCCCCTCCCTCCCCCCCAGCCCCCCACCCCACTTTCACAATGACAGTGGAAGGAAGATGACTTTTGGAGACAGGTGGAAAATTCCTGTGCAGCTCCAGTGTATTAAATATTCTTCAGTGGCTGCGTGTGTAATAGTTGCAGAAAGGGTTGCATTTTGTAACTTGTCCGGGCTTGCTGTTGGGGGAGACAAAAGGTTAATAAAAAGAGAAAGAGACATTCAAAAGGTTCTATGCAAATGTATTCCAAAAGGTACTTGCATTTCATCAAGGTGCTGCTATAATTTCCACCCCAAAGGAGTTATGTTTCACATTCTTAAATTAATAGAGTTCATCCCAGATTTCTAAGAAGCAAGCTGAGGGAAATCTCCATCAGCTGACATTAATTTTTAATGTGAGTGGGAACAAAGTGAGAACTCCAAAAAGAAGAGAGGAAGGAGGATGAAAACAGCTACCTACAGATGGGTTACTCTTCCTAAATGGAAGAGTAAAAAAACCCCAAACCTCTCACGAGGAATTCAATTAAAAAGACATAAGGATAGGGATGTAATTAATAACAGGAAATCTTTGCAATGATTCTATATTTGCTTAATATAATTACCTGCATGAAATAATAAAATTAGATTTTGTGAACTTATCGGCAGTACCACATGTCATGTTTCTAATAAAATTGTACAAAACAATATAATTAAAGCTTATGTCAAATGAACTAAGAATTAGCTGTTTGACAGGCTTCATAACGTCCATGACAATGGGAAAGTGCCACTGCCTTCCGAAGGGAGAGGTACTGCGTCTGGTGCTGCTCGACAGTCCCATCATTCTTTTCCAAGTATGCTGTATAATCTCTGATAACTGAAAGGGGGTGAAGGCTTATACCTGAAGACGCAAATGTAGTGTCTTGGAAAGCAAACTAGCTCTGAAAGAGATCTGAAACACCAACTCAGAATGAGCATCACAAGGTCAAAGTGAGGGAGTAGTCGGAGAAAGGTGCTTGTTTTGTTACTGCCTCTGAGTATTCACCCCTTTTAGGACACGACTTCTTTACATGATTTCTGGAAAACGAGAGACAGTGTGGAAATAGGCCATAACAGTGGAATAAAGCCCTCAGACTAAGTAGCTTAACTCAATCTCTTTAGTTGCAAAATTAGTTAATGAGAGATGACTTCCTTGGAGTGTAAAAGTGAAATAATAGGCAGTAAAGAGCTCTTGTTATAACATAAGAATCAATATTTAAAAGTTGGTGTGTACCTGTTTCAGCTGGAGAAATACAACTTTTTAAGATTCTTCAACTACTTTAAATAGCTGGTGGTAACATCTGAAATCCTGGGGGATGCAGGGGGAAAAAAGCTACCTGAGAGAATGGAAGAATTCTGCCTTTGCTACCTGGACAAAGCTTGGGTTCTTTTCTGAGCATTAATTCTATTTAAATAGAAGTAACTGGGTTTAATTAAATTTACTCGTGATATTTAAGATGCTGTGATCTATAGGAGAGCAGGCTAAAATAATCCAAAGATGTCAGCTATGAAGGTCTCTGAAACTGTGAAAGTTCTGGTTGTTATTGCACTTTCTCAATCACCTGCTGATTCATTTCAGGCGTACGTATGGACACTGCTTATCTCTCTGAAAAAGTGAGAAAATTCTAGTAGTGTATTCTTCAGTAGGCACAAATTTCATCTTCCCCTGTTGCAATACTTGCCACATTTTAAAAACCTGTGTTAAGGAGTTGAAATATGTTGATTCTTTATTTTGCTCAGTTCTCTTTGTCAATGACTGCACAAGAATATATCAGTATATAAGAAGGTAATGAATCCCTCCTGTCAGAAAGCTGACTGCAGTATCAGCAGCTTGCTTGGATCAAGGCATGAGTTCATCCTAAAATAAAATAATTTGTCTGTATTGCTTAGTCCCTATGTCTCAGATTCTCATATGCTGGCAGCTACGTAGCTGCCAGGGAAATCCCTGAGTTGGGTACCTAAGTGAGCCTAAAAAATGAGCACACGTGAGACGACCTTCTCTAAGACATGTTAAAATAACAGGGTGCCTTTTTATTGGTTTGGGTGGAAATTGATTTGGAGCCCAATAGTGAAGGACTACCTGAAGTACAAGAAGAAAATAACTGCAATTTAAACACCTGAAATTTATATTTTTTTTTTTCCTCTACTTGTGATTGCCTAAACCCTCCTTTGAGCAGATATGTAATTAGTAAAGTTTTTAAGATATGGAGAATACTTGACACAAATTGATTTGAATTCTGTCTTGTAATGTCCTTTCATCTCCAATAGAAGTGATGTAATGGTCCAAAGGGTGAAATTTTGCCCAGAACATAATACATTCCTCTGAGAGCTGGTTGGAAAGGGCAGATGTCCTTATTATCATATCATGGGAGGAGGCAACGCGCAGCTAAGTGAAAATCAGCAGCGCCTTAGTGTATCTAATTCACCCTTCCTGGAATTCAGCTTGATTCAGACCTTTCTAATAGCTGTCCTTTCCTTTATCTGCCTTGGACCTTGCTGAACTCAGAGCAAAACAAGAGGAGTACCCTGATGGCTGCTTAATGAGTTTCATGCTGCTGCACTTGACCCAGCACTGTGCTGAACCAGATTAACGTACAGCCAACTGACCTGTCTTTCCAGAGAAGACATCAGCAGGACAGAATCAGAAGTCTTAAACTTTCTGATAACTCCAGACTTCTGCCTAAATCTCAAGCCAAAATTTTTGTTGCAGTGCAAATATCGTGCAAACATTGAAATGCTTTGGATTTTTAAAAATCCTGATTGCTCAATGTAGTATAAAAGATAAATAGCAAAAAGTTTTCCTTTGGAAAACTGAATAGGATTTTGTAAGGAAAAAGAGCATTTGTTTGAATGATGCTGACTGTGAGTGGATCAACATAATCTTAATTCCAACCATTCTATTTTGAAACCCCTCACTCATTTGCAATTCTTTACTTGCTTTGCAATTCTAATGGTTTGCAATTCTGAGCAATTTTAGTGGAAGCCTGAAACCGTGCATGTAACATAACCATAAAATTATGCCCCAGTGATGTTTTAATACCCTAATATCAAATGGATGGGATTTCAAAAAACTTTTTTTGTGTTAACAGATTATTCACAGCAGACTGAGAAAAATCAGATCGAAGTTATTGTAAAGAAAACAGAGCATTCATGCTTTAGTAATGAACAAATATGCAAAAGGCATTTTAATGACATCTGCAGCCAAGGAATTGTCTGTAAATAATTAAACCACGTTAGCTACCATATATGCAGTTTATGATCCTGCTCTTACTGAGTCTGTGGCAAAATGTTTAATAAGGTGGGAATGGGTTCAAAGTATTAACACCTTGTCTAGTAACATGCTACAGCTTTATGACTTTTATGATATGGCATAGGGATCAAAGCCAAATAGTTAATGCTGAATTAAACTATGTCTATCTTCTATTTTTCTAATACTGCCAAAGTAGTTGTCGTCTGAAGCCACTTAAATTACATTTTTCTTATGTAGGAAACAAGTATTGAGACAGACTGTAGGAAGCCACCTCTGCCTCTCCTGGTCCTTCTCTCCTTTATGAGGTAAGGAACAAAGGCAAACAGAAGGAAAGGAAAAAGTGCTAAATGACCAATGTGTTGAGTATGAAGCTATGATTTCACATACTAACCATAAACTCCACTATTTATGACCATTGCAGAAACTCTGAAGTCCTTGCTCCATTTTCCACATCTATTGTTGCTCATTGATAGGCATATGGGGCAGGAGAGGCTGTTGATTAAACTTGTATGGGAGGCCTCTGATTTAAATTCGCACCAAATGCCTGTGCTCAAGGTGTTGTGTACAATTCTTAAGCACATCTAGCTCTCTTCCTCAAACTAAACTAAGGGCAGGAAAAGGTTAATCTCAATAAATACCTTAAGTACCTTTTAATGAATGACAACTGATAGCGAAGTTAGAAGTTCTCAACAGATTTTCTCTGTTGTCTGACAAAGGTAGGGTTTCTAACATGTGGGACACGAGTGTGTGCTAGTGATATATCTGCTTAGAAAATCACTCATTATATGAATGTATTTTGGTTTTTCCTTTCCCACCCCCACCTTGTGACAATGACCAAAGAGCAACTTTGGCTTTACAAGCTTGCATTAAACTGGATGTGAATCTAAGCTCAAATTTTGAGACCTACTGCTGCAAATTTATCCATCAGCCTTTCAAAGTAAATTCTGCTTGATTTGACCTTTTTGCCTTTCTGATCTGTTTCATGTGGAACGAAAGAATGCAGTTTTCATTTTCTGTAAATTGCAAGCAGAGCCAAGTGAAAGAGCAGAAATAATTCAGCCCATGTAGAATCAAATGGGATTCAACTCTTCTAGATATTGCACTATCTTACTATTTTAATACTGCCTCTAGTTCTGTACGGAGGGTGGGGAGAGGGTACCTTTTGCCTGTGAAAACCAAGATTTGATGGATAAAACTTTAATTTCCCTGAAGAATACAAGAAAATGCTAAGGAGCATTGACTATAAAAGTTTTCCAAGAATAGAAAAAAAACCCAAACCCAAACTGTTGAGCACCATTTATAAAGGAGAGTTTAAAACATGCAAAATTTAGAATTGGAAAAGAGGAATTTTTTAAAAAAGCCTCTGCCATTATAATTTGAAAATACCAATTTGAATTGCATTCTTAAATCACTAGCAGAAAGTAGCCATGCATTTTATTCTACTGGATAACTTTTGTGCTGTCGGTGGTAGGAAGTCATTTAATGTTGAATACTTTAATACATCTCATAATCTGTGATGGAAATTGTTATTTCAATGCAGGATTTACATTTCCAAAGTATTTAAAGTCTTTTTTCATAATTTTTGGATGATTTATATAAGTTTTTTCAATATTTTGTTAATCTGGAATCAAGCTTTTTCCCCCCACCTTTTTCTAAAGAAATACTTTCCACTGTGTACTAAATAACCTCTCTATGGCATCTTTTCCTTTTTCCAGCATCCTTGAGGCTTTAATTCTTCCCCTACAGCTTCATCCTGAAAGAAAAATGAGGACTAGGACAGTTTATTTTTCATTTTTGCAGTCAGGTTCAGGGATCCTTTTCCATACCCGCTAGGCTCTTATTGGTTGTCCTACTGCAAAATGACAGCAGCACAGGCAAAAGGGCAGTTGGAATGTCCTACCCAGGGTGGCAGCTCAAGGGATCAGGTTATTTTATGATTTCCTGAGAAGCCAGTCGAAATTGTCAGGGAACAGTCAAAATCTATGGAAATAGATGATATGTAAGAATCATACAGTGAAAGTGGTTTATTGTTTTCATATGACATGGTATTTACATCAGGGTATAAAAAAAGGTAATCAAAGTCAATGTGCTTTAAGTATTACCTGTGTTATGATTTCTTTTTTATTGGTGATAGAGGAAACTTGAAAATACGGATAAAAATGTATTTTCAATATTTTTATAGCAAACTTGTCTGACACTTTTTTCCCCCTCCCTCTGCAAGTTAAGCCTCTTTTGTTGTGTGGGTATTTCATAGAACAAAATTATGTTTAAATTATGAAGTTCATGGTGTTTGGCATCTTAAGGCAGATATATTTGTGCTTTTTGTAGATTCGGTGAGGAAATAAGTTTGTCTCAGGCTTCTGAAAGACTAATGTGAGGGAATCTGAACCTGTGAGCCCTTATATGCTTGACAAATACCCAAAGCCCAGAGCTGAAGAAACTGTTGCTGTAATGTGTACAGAAACAAGGATTTTTCTTATTTTATAAACTTTGTCTTCAGCAAATATCTTTCAAAGAACCACCTATGGAACAGAAATCAGTGTTAGATGAGAACAGCGCTGAATAAATAACACACCTTTCTGGTTAATTCAAAGGAATAAGGTTTGGTTGAGGAACAGTCTAAATGTTAATACCTTTATGCAAAAGAAGTAAAGCAAAACAGGAAAAAATCCATGACCATACTTATGGTCAAAATGCTTCATAGTGTTCAAAAATGGTCTGTTAAGTTTTTGCCTACTGGTAAATAATTTTCTTCTTTAAAAGTGAGGAATGTTTTCAATGTCAAAATTTGTGTTTGAAACAAAAATTGAGGTTTTAATAATAAACTTCTTAAATGTACTTTGTGACTTACAGTTGAAGCATCTCCTTTAGAAAAATATCTAAATAAATTGCTTTTGACATTTTTAAAATGTCCTCCCCTCTACCATTTTATCTAACAGCATGAATAAAACATATACTTAAAATCCTGTGCCCTTTTCCTCTGAAGGCCTGTGACAACAGCTTCAGAAGTCAAAATAGCATTATAGACAAAGGAAAAGGAACGTTTGGGAAATCAATCACAACACCAGAGAGTTTTATGCTCCAATTTCTTCCTATAGGCCTATCCATCACTAAGTATTGTCCAGCACAGTGATCCAGTGCTGGTCAGGGAAAGGCAGGCAAGTTAGGATTGTCCCAGGGTCTCTCTAGCTGTAGACTTCAGTGGTTATGGGGACTAATTTCTCTATTTGCTTGCTGTTTAACAAGGGCAGCAGTTTAAAATGCATGATAAAGGATTCATTTTTAACTCAAATTTTCTTCTGCATGAATGTTCACACCACAATAGCCGAAGTGGGGGGAAGAAGGGAAATTCTCTGCATCAGAGACATCTCCAAGGAGCCTTATTATTGTCTCCTTCTTGTATATGTTAAAAATTGGAGCTGAAGTTTTATGGAAGTTCCTCATTCTTTATGTAATAGTCTGTATCCTTTTTGTATAGGTATATCATTACAAGGGATAGAGATTCCAGTTGAATGTATAGGTTAGGTTGCTTTTCAGTTGATTGCATTAGACTAATTTATAATGGTGTTGTGTTTTGATTCTGCCTATCTAATCAGAGAAGGCTTTCAGTGAGCCTGACTGCTAAGAATCAGATCTACTGTAAAGTAGAGCTGATGGGAAAATTTTGACAAACGTTCTTTTTGGGGAATTCAAATGTTGTCAAAACTCAAACTTTTAATGGAAATATATTCCTGTGGAAATATTTTATTATTTTTTATGTCAGCAATTCAGAGGACTGATGGATTTTTTTGCTTAGAAGTAGCTTCAGAGTTAACTTTTTTAAGATGTCTTGAAATGGGTTTCAGTAGGTTTCAGATGAGCTATTTCTACCAGTACACACAATTTGCTTGAGTGCTGGTTTTTGGCAAATTTTAAATTTATTCTAGAAAGACTTGATGTATGATACAACTGTCCCAGTTGATTAAAGTGTTAATATATTGAAATGTACTGACATTAATCATGAGCTCCTCTGTTGGAAACAGGGATGTAGACTGATTTAAAGAAGCTGATCTTGCTGATGTCCCAGGTTAAAAATTACATAGATTAGGTTTTGGTCATTGGATGAAGTTTGCCATCAATCCCACTATCCAGCTATATGTCGTCCTGTCCCCTCCCCCGTTCCCCACTTACAAAACTCCCTTCCCTGAAACTTTCACATCCAGAGAAATAGTTTTGGCCACAGCACCATCACTAACTCTGAACTTACAGTACTGCTGAAGTTGACAAAATCTTGGCAGCTCTATTTCACTGATGCAGTCACCAAACCTAACTGAAAGAGTAGTGCTTCAGCTGCAGTTAAAAGCTTGAGGCTTGAGTGTTTTGCTTACCATTTCCAGACTTTGTAAGACATTTCTTCTTTAATACCATAGTGTTTTTTTACTACAGCAGCCATATTTTACATTAACCTTGGGTGATGTAGGGATTTTTTTTTGGCGCTAAGTACAAGGTATGAAAAATCTGACTCTCACTGAAGTCCATGGAAGATATTTCCTGTGTAATTCAACAGAGTTAAGACTGTATCAATACTTAGAGACAGTGATGCAAAGCACTTTCAATCTAAATAGACAGGGGTTGGAGAAGAAAAGGATTAAGAGATTTGCACAGAATCACATAGCACGCTAGTGACAGAGTGAGGTTTTGTGACCTAGTTCTTTCAGTTTTCCAGCCAGAGCCCCTTTCCTCTAGACCCTGATGCCTTCTATGCTCAGTAAAGTGGTCAGAAGTGACGAAACGGGGAACTGTTCAGACAATTGTGTTTTGATTAATGTCGCAGGTCTTCTCTATCATGCTTCACAACCACCCATTGCAACAAGTAAACAGAGCTGTAATTCTGCAGAACTATAACTCCATCAGAAAGGATATGGAAAATGCTGTTGCTGAAAGTGACAACAGATTGCAGTGTTTTCTTGAGGACAGGCAAGGGCCAACTTTTTGCTGTCAGTCGATGTATACAGAGAAAATGAAAAAAAGTATAATAATGGATAATGCACAATTAGTCCATTTATTTCGTCCAGTGGTGTATTGCATTAGATTTCAACATGAAAAAGGCTTTGGGAATAATTTTTGTGCAACTTTTCAGTTCCATTTTGTGCCTTGCTAATTATATTCAGAATAGACAAATGCAACCCCTGTCTCCATTCATAATTTATCATCACACCTATTATTCCAATGTTGATAAAATTCTTTATGGTATTTTGAATGTAGTTCTTCTGCAGCTGCTGGAAGTTTGGGGTTTTTTTGGGGGGAGGAGGGGGTGAAGCTAAAGATTATATCATTACAACATCCCCATTTGTACGGCTCCAACTTTCAACAGATGTTCATTAAAGCATGGTTCACATCCAAATCTCAGTTATGACCTCTTTGTAGTTACTACTATGTCATTAGAACATGACCTTGATGTGTAACTAAAAGACTTTTTTGACTTGTAACCTCTCTCCAATTTTACATAAAATTCACATCATATTATAGAGAATCTTATCACTGGGGTATCTGAATACTGATGTGAATGTAGTTTTTGTTATTTATTTCTCAGCGTGACAGTTATTTATATTACAGTGATAGAAGAGAGAACTTGATTCCCTGACAGAAGAGGGCATGTTGACTGATGGATTTTGCAGCATAAGTCAATCAGTCAGTTTGGTTTTGTTTGTTGGTGTTAGGTTTTTTTTTCTTGCAAGAGAGAAACAAAATTCTTAAAAAGAAATGCACTATATGACAAGGTGATATGGAATACCAATTTAAAATTTAATTAATTTATAATTGAAGCAAAATATGTAAATTCTAGCAAAGCAGATTTTTTTTTCCCCAGACTTTTGGGTTTGTGGTTGTGTTTTGTTTTGGTTTTTTTTCACTGAATGCATTTGAGCCAGAAGTAATTGAAAATGGCAGTTATAATTATCAGAAAACCAGAGGCATCTTTGAATGAAGATTTGTATTTTCTTCCTGGGTTTTGATATGTTTTTAATGGTTCTCTGAACTAGCTTTTGATGGCAGTATCCTTTTTTCCCTACTAATGTAATGCAAACATTTATTAAAATCTTTGAATTACTGGAACACCCTAATCTTTTTAATGATAGAAAGGAAGAAAAATTACCCACAAATACTATTTGTCATCTTTCTGACAGTTGTGGACAATTAGCATCAAAGTTTGGTAAAGATGATGGCTGGAAACAAAATCATCAGAACTGTGGACAAATACCAAATTTGCTAAGTTTGCTATTAAGAAACACCCAAAGCAACAGACTCAATTTTGAAAAGACTTATTACAGCACATACAGAAATAAATTTGAGAAATTCCAAGTGAAATCCATTCAAGTAAAAATGTAGATAACAGAAGTGCTGCTATAGGTTAGACTTTGTTCAAGAGAAATGTGTTATGTGAATGGGAAGCCTAATAGCTGTGAAAGGTGGAAAAAATAAAGGGAAATATAGTGTAATGGAAGGGGGTAGATTCAGATTGGATATTAGGAAGAAATTCTTCACAATGAGGGTGCTGAGGCACTGGCACAGGGTGCCCAGGGAGGTGGTTGGCTGCCCCCTCCCTGGATATGTTCAGGGCCAGGTTGGACGGGGCCTTGAGCAGCCTGGGCTAGTGAGAGGTGTCACTGCCCCTGGCAGGGTTTGAAACTCATAATCTTTGAGGTCCCTTCTGCCCTAACCATTCTATATTTTATTATATTATTATTACCTCAAGAATTTGCATTCTCACAAGAATTTCTTCAGGAGAGCAGGTCAGGATTTGTAATGTTATATGGTCTTAGCTGTGCCGTCTCTGTTGAAATACATTTTGAAGGTGTACTTCTGTGCAAGATATTGCTTATTATCGAGTTCCAAAAGATTGATGAACAGGCTAATGTCAAACATCGGAACGTGAAGTTGGATCTCTTGCTGCCACCTGCTGGTACAAGTTCTTTTGTAGGTACAGGCTGCATACGAAGGCTTGGTTGTTGGATGTGTTTGGTGGCTGCGTCTTCCAGATCTCACGTTTTCAGCAGTGCTATAGGTCAGAATTGAAGGCAGGGACAAGGTCGTGAAGCACAGTAAATGACTGCCAAAATTACACTTACGTTAAGCCAACAATCTACCTTACCTCATACAAGGGAATGGGTTCTTTTTTGAGCTGCAGCCAAAAACTAATGGACCTGTAATAAAATTATGCTTGATAATATTATTATTGGCTGGGATTTTCTAATGTCTCTATAGATCTCTCCTGTTCCTTGCATGTTGGCATAGAACATTAAAGAAACTTTATATTCCAGCAGTTTGTCTTGTTTGATTCATAAACATCATTATAGCAATACTGCCCAGTACAACCCATTCACATATTTTGTTCTTCAGTGGGTTTTGGGTGGATTTGTTGTGGTGGCATTTTTTGGGTGGTGCTTTTTTGGTTGGATTTTTTGTTGTTGTTGTTGTGGATTTTGTTTGTTTGGTTTTTTCCTTCCAAATACAAACAAAACATTATGGATTAAGTTTGGATCCCACTGAAGTTGTTGTCAAATTCCTAGCGACTTGCATGTGGTGGTAGTTGTTGCTTTGCATGCAGTTTTTGCAAGGCAGAAATTACTTTCCAATTGATACCCACTTTTCACTGAGGCACATAGGTGCCACTTGGTTTTATTCTTGCTTTTTGATGAAACAACAAAATGGAAAGTTCATGCGCAACCAATATCCTATGAGGCAATCAATGCCCTTGATATCAAGTGGCAAGTGAATAAATTGGCTTGACTGGTTTGGGCTGCAGGCGATCCAAGCTCACTGCTGGGAAAAAGCAGACCTAGCAGTGAGCATCATATCCAGTTCCTTCCCAGAGAACAGATGGTGTATCACCTTGCCTTGTTTACCCTCTCCATCACTTTCTGCATCACTGTGTCACCGGTTTTGGATCCAGTTTAGTTTTACAGAGAATCTTTTATTCCCTCCCAAAAGTACATGCATTTTGAGGTAAGGAAGGCAGCAGGGTGGGTCAGTGGCTGATGTAACTTGAGAAACTGTCACTGAAACCTTCATTAATTTATACCAGAAGAAAATATTGCCAAGCATTAGGACAGACTTTGAAAGAGGCTCTGATTTCCTGCTAGTATCAGTGCTAACTTTTTCAGAAGCAAGAAATGGGATGAAGGCTTTCATTGTTCTTGTGTGTGTAGGGCCAGAGGATCGGGGGTGGAGGGATCTCTGAGGGCATCAGTTCTTCCCAGTAGGGCTCTAAATATGAACTTAACACAACATATACGTAACAAGCTTTTTTTCTGGGTGGAAAACTAGAATAAATTTGAGAAGTAAGTCTGTCATCGTACTTTATTGTTTTATAGTCTAATTATTAATTTGTCAGTGGCTGGCTACAAGCTTAGAAACATATGTTTTGGTGATCAGGTAGTTTGGTAACTTTGAATTGGTAATTTTGCATTTTTCATTACAAAGTGAAACCAAAAGATAACAGTATTATCATGAAGAATGGATCCAATGCCAGGACAGAGAATGGTGTTTTGATTTATTATTTTCTTTAATTTATTTCTTTGTAAGTACTGAAAATACAAGAAGTGTGCACTACCGCTTTCACGAGGAAGCTGTCATCGGCTAGGTGAAGGGTTGTCATTTTGAGCTTGGCAGGATGCAGACTGCTGTGGTGTGGTTTCTGATTGATGCTGAGTACGGGCTTAGCAGTCAGCAGCTGTGCAGGGCGCGGTTAAAACAAGCTGGTGTGTGCTGGCAGAAAGCAGCACAGGCAGCCTCACAGGTTCTGTAAAGTGAGGAGGTTAGCATCTTTTCCTTATATCTTGACCTCTCACAGGAGGAAGGGGAGGATTGTGAAGAGAAGGTGGTGCTGCACTGTGATTTTTAGTGTGCTCTGTGAGAAGGACAGGGTCGATTAACGTATTGAAATATGTAAAGGATATACAATTGCCCTAGTAGTATATAAATTGTACTACTTCAGAGAAGAAAAGGTAATCATCTATCTACGTTACCTTACATGTTCTGCTTTTTCCCAAACATCATCTCAAAAGAGATGTCACACACAACTGCCTGACACAATCAAAGAACATCTGTGCTGCCATTAAAGAAATTTCTTAATTCTTTGAAGTAAAGAACACACCAAAATATTCATAAATTCAGTTTCTGTAATTTTAAGTTTGAATACACTAGGGAAAACCTCTGTATTTCAGGCTGGCATGTGGTTTAATTCAGAACTAGCACCTTCTGGTCTACTACTGATGTGATTAAATTAATTTATAAAATACCTAAAGGCTGTCTAGTTAACCCACTTCTATGTTCAGAGAAAAGTATTTACCTTTTTTTCCCACAGTTGCACCTCCATCTTAATGTTAACTTTTGGGTTGCCCCAGCAATGAGAGAGAACTGCAGCATCCTGCTTCTGACTGCATAGAGAGCGTTTTAGTTATGTTGGCCTTCCACAGCCTCCATGCAGGACTGCATGGTTGTATTTTGTCATTCCTGACATAGAGTAGGCATACCAAACAACGTTTTGTTTGGAGGATCTGGGGAACTACAGGCCTGTCAGTCTGACCTCAGTGCCAGGGAAGATCATGGAGAGGGTCATCTTGGGAGCTATCATGCAGCACATGCATGATGGCCGAGGGATCAGGCCCAGTCAACATGGGTTTACAAAAGGTAGATCCTGTCAAACTAACCTGATGGCCTTCTGTGACCCGCTGAATGGACGAGGGGAAGGCTGTGGATGTGTCTACCTGGGCTTCAGTAAAGCCTTTGACAGGGTTTCTCACAGCATTCTGATTGAGAAACTGGCTGCCACTGGCCTGGACAGGTGGACCCTCAGCTGGGTTAAAAACTGGCTGGATGGCCAGGCCCAAAGGGGGGTGGTGAATGGAACCAAATCCAGCTGGAGGCTGGTCAGGAGTGGCATCCCCCAGGGCTCAGTCCTGGGGCCAGTTCTGTTCAACACCTTTATCAATGGCCTCGATGAAGGGATTGAATGCTCCCTCAGTAAGTTTGCAGATGACACCGAGCTGGGAGGAAGTGTTGATCTGCCTGAGGGTAGGGAGGCTCTTCAGAGGGATCTGAACAGGCTGGACCCATGGGCTGAGACCAATGGGATGAGGTTCAACAAGGCCAAGTGCAGAGTGCTGCACATGGGACAGAACAACCCCATGCAGCACTACAGGCTGGGGGAGACTGGCTGGAGAGCTGTCAGGCAGAGAAGGACCTGGGGGTGTTGGATGACTGCAGGCTGAACAGGAGCCAGCAGTGTGCCCAGGTAGGCCAATGGCTTGAATCAAAAATAGTGTGGCCAGTAGGTCTAGGGAAGTGATTGTGCCCCTGTACTGGGTATTGGTGAGGCCACACTTTGAGTGCTGGGTCCAGTTCTGGGCTCCTCACCATTGGAAGGACATTGAAGTCTTGTGTTTTCAGCTTTTCAGAAAACAATCTCTAAGCCTGGGAGGCACCAAGCACTTCAGACCCAGGCTTTGCAGTTCCCTTGATGGTAATGCATACTGTAGCACCTTTCCCAAAATAACTTTGTTCATTCTTTTGAATATACCTTAAAAGCTTATTATGCAGTACAAACAAAAGCATAGTGCATAAGTAAATTCCCTTCATTCAGTTTATCTCAGTTTTTATTATTGCCACTAGTTATGAAGCTCTTGTAGGAAATTTTCTGCATTTTAACTTAATTGCATATTTCAGCCAGGTAGGCATACTCTATTGAAAATATCATGCTTACTAAATGAAATTTGTTCATTAAAAGAAATGTGCAATTTTTTATCAATTGATAGCATTTCATACATTGAAATGTAAGCAATTTTGGAATCATGACAACAATGGTATTAGCTTATAAAATTTCTGGTTTGTGGAAGAGTTGAAGGTGTTTTTAGAAAATAAAGTCTCTGCTTTAAATATCACATTGAAAAATACAGTAGGAATTAATTAAAACTTTGTGGATTTTAATATTTTTGTATTTTTAAAGAATATATTATTGCAAACAGTACTGTGTCATAGACTTGCACATCCCCCAGTACAAATGAGTGAATGCATGTCTCTAGGCTCGTTTTTCTGGCCTCTGAGAAGCAATGAGTAGCCTTTCCCCCATAAAATAGCTTTGTATTTTTAAACAGAAACAATTACACTATTTTCCATTATCATTTCTCCTAATGAAAATGATTGGGAAAAGAAATGTCTGCTTTATTTGGAATGGCTCAAAGTTCTGTAAAATGGGCAAGGGATTGTGAGAGAATACAAACAAATATAGGCCTTGTCAGGGTCATGACAATGTGTTTGAAAAAAATAAAACAGATAGAAATTTGCTTAAACATTTCAATAAACTTATTAAGAAACTTTATATATACAGAAGGAAATATGGTTTTGAAAATGAGCCCTACTTATTTAATGGATCTGTTTTGGGTGAATAGGGTTTGTCTGATCAATTCATAAAGAAAACTTTCAGCAATGGATTAAAAAAATAATATAGTCTGATTTAAATGAAGAACTGAGTATTTTAGGGACATTCTCTTTTTTAATTTCTGCTGTGTGTCTTTTCCTTTTTAGTCTATTGCTTTGAAAGGCAAGGGCTCATGACTTTTATCCTTGATAAAATATCTCAGGGCAGCAAACCAGCATATGTGTGTATTCAGTCTCTAAGACCATTTTAGTACAGTTGCTAAAAGAAAAATGAATTAGTTAATTATCAGACACTAATTAGTTCTGCTTACAGAGCCCTGTGAATAGCAGTCTGCGGACTAGAATGGTTTATTTAGATAGTGTGATGTATTTTTCTTATGATATTTTCAATGGGTTTTTTTTGCCTGTCACAGTATAACTGAAATATCAATGAAATAAAGTGGAAGATTATTTGGATTGTTTGGCAGGCAGTTGTCTAAGATCCATGGGTATTTTTGAGAACTAGACATTACTTAGCTTTGAACTACAGGTTACTAGACTGCAAATTTAATGAATAATCAAGAGGCATTATTATTTCACACCTAATGTCCCTGCTAGGCATGTATTTACAGTTCAATATTTTGTTCAAGTGGCAATGTATGTCAAGAAAAAACAATTAGGGTTGCTATCCTGAGGCACCACTCACTCAGGGTTTCCTAAAAAAGAAAAAAGTAAAAATATTACCCAGATGTGGGTGTAAGCAGAAACTTGCATCTTATTCTCTCATTCTTAATGTGGGGTTCATTAGGGGTAATTTCTGGCCACTGAAGTGGGTTTTTTTATATGGACTTCGAAGGGATATTTTAACTGTCAGCTTTCCACAGTCCTGAATGTGTTGCATATGAATGCATTAAGTAGTCCACAGGCTGCAGTAGCAGTAGGTTCTTTATGAACAAAAGTTACAGAAGCCTCCTTTACTACTTGAACTATAAATGATAAAAAGAAAGATAGTAGGGTAAAAATATCCCTCTTGTAAGGCCTTTGCTGAAATGTGTGTGAACAGATTTATAGATAACATAATTCATTAATTTTGCTGTAGTTCCAGGAAGAAAGCCTGACCTATGGCAGCCCTATCAGATGAAGTCCTTGACTTCTGTTTGCATAAACTCAAGAAGCCATGCTTTGAGTCATATTAGTATTAATAAGGTCTCAGTGGTAATGAAGGGATTAGTGTGAAGGGCTAATCTAATCAATAATTAAGGAAAAACGGGAAAGGTACGTGCTTTGTTTAGAGCATGAAAGTTTTAGTAGCCTTGAGGGACCAAAGGACTGACCTGAAAGATGATGATGATGGTGATAAAGAGCATCCAGGGTCTGGTGTAAATGAGGGTATCAATGACTTGGCAGGACCTATGAATTGCAGCAGTCCATGACTTTGATCTGTGGATGTACTCTTAGGAAGCAATGAGAGCCTAAGTATATGGGTTGTTCTTCAAGTAGATGACCTACGCATGGTTAGGAAAATAGAGCTGAAGCTAGCTGAGAAGGCAAAATATGATTTAAATAAAAGCTCACTCTGTAATGGGAGCCAGGGGATCAGTTTTGGTCTCGGTTGTATGTCTCTCATAACTCTGGATAAATCACGGAGTGGAATTTATGATGTACTGATCCAGCCATGAAACAGATGCTTTACTTCCCCACTTCACAGAGGAGTATAAAGATGGAACCATCTGATCAGTTAAGGATGGTATGGTGATAAGAGCTACATAAATTCTGGAGATAAAGATGCGTAAGGCGGGACTCTGCTTGGCTGAACCTGAAATACTAGAACCTGAGAAGTTGCAGTGGAGATTTGATGGTCGTGAACTGCATACACCTGCAGACTATTTGAAGAGGAAATACTGAATGAATGGAAATTAGGAACTAAGTTTTTTTGTGTTCTAAAAGACCATTCCTCTTAAGGATGGAATTCAATAAAAGTAACTGATTTCTCAAAATGAGGGCATATGGCTGGAATGCCTTGCATCGTCAATCCCTAAGGGATGAAGCTGTTCTAGGTTTGCTAAACCACCATTCAGAAAAGAAGAGACAAATCTGTTACCAGTTCTGACAATGGAATTGGGAAAAAAATCAATAATCTTACAGTCCTGAAAGATGGATTCTCAGAGTACACGATATATTTGCTATTGCAAGACAACATATGGCTATACCTGGCACCATTTCCTCCAAGGCATCCCATATGCTTGCAGTCTGTAACTTGTTTGCAAAAAGCATTACTGATTCATCCCAAATATGTAATCAGATGGGAAAAATAATAAAGAAGTGTTCTAAGTTTATTGCAGGTTGGTTTTTTTTTTAAAATTTTATTTCTGTGTACTGAATTTCATATAATCAAAGTAGCATTTTTCAAAGAGATGAGAAAGCTATTATGCTAAGTACCTGGTTGTCACAGACAGACAAATCACAAAATTAGTGGTCTGTCAACTATTACTTTAGAAATTGTGATGTTTGTTGGAAAAAGCATTAAGCAGATATGGACGTTTTTCATATGTTGAAAGGTATTTCTCAGACATTATTCAGAGTTATTTGAATCTCCATGGATGATTTTTGATGCTTTGCCTTCCCTAGCAAGAGTGATATAGGAGAAATGGGTTCCTATTCTAACAGTCACTGCTAGAATCTCCTTGTAGTAACCTGCATTTGGTCCCAGGATACAGGAGAAGATATATCTCTGAAAGGTTGAAAGGAAGGAAACAGGTCTTCCTACACTTTAGAAAATAATAATAGAAGGTTAGAAATCTACTGGGCTTTTAGAACCATCACAAGTCCAGAGCTAAGATCTCAGCACAAACACTCTTGTCTATTTACAGGCACACTCAATTATTTTAGTCTTTTGAGATTCTGGTGGAATTGAAGTCAGAATCCATGGTGAAACTTTGTAAGGGAAACTCTGGTGTGTGAGTGAATAGATCTAATACATCAGCTGCAGACAATCCATAGGGTTTTATTGTATCACCACTGATATCCTATGCACTAGGATGATGATTACAGAGATTTGGAAATCCTGAGTCTTGAGTATTTTCTTGGTAGGTGGAGTGGGTGTGTTTTGAAAATAAAATCATATTATTATGATGTGGAAAATGACATATTAACTCTTCAGTCAGCTTATTCATTACCAGAAAGATATGTCTTCTTCCTGTTGATACCAACAGTGGGTTTTAAAAAAAATTTTTCTAAAAAATATTTCTAAAGCAACTTCTTTTCTAAAACTTCTTATTCTTTCCTAATAATTTGTTATCCTGGGGATGATAAAGTGTTTTCCAGTAAAAGTTCAGACCCTGATAGGATTTGACATGTTGTTAAAAGGGTGCTCCATGCAAAGAGAGCCTTTGGCCAATGTGAGAGAGATTTGGACTGCCGTGAGGTCCTCTGGAAGGTCTGGCACTTGGTCTTTTCTCCAGCTTTTGTTGTGGTAACTCAGTGATGCTCCTATGCCAATCTGAATGCTTTTATGTACAGAAAAAGCATATGTTCTTTACTGTAGTCTCATTGGTTTTAGGGGCTTCCAGATAGACTCTTTTGTAGTGGAATCAGACCATGTGTCTGGTGCTATTTGTGTTTGAGAAGTGTAGGAACTTAATTGTGTATTCTGGCCCTGAAATCATTAGAAAGGAATAAACCAGTCCTGGGAGAGGATGTGTGAAGAGCTTGTAAAGGTCCTTTCGGTTGAAAAAGCAAATTATGTGGGTTGGAACAGGTACAAGAGTTATTAGAAATGTGTAAATATGCACATACATTGGAAATGTGACGGTGTGTAATATGGATATCTTTCAATAAAAATCTCCCCTTTTGAATACTGACTTCCTTTCTGGAAGGCATGAAGTAAGTGCAACCATTCTGACAGTGTTCTTGAACTGAAGTTCTTCTGAAGACTAAGAAGATTATGTATCTGCATGACATGATTAGAATTGTGTTCACAAAACATGACATCTGACCTTACGAAAAAGAATACCAATGCAGAACAAGCCCTGATTAGAATTTTTCCATTTTGCCAGCTTTGCACTTTTTAAACTCAAATGGATGCACAAGGTGGAGTAGAGTATGTAAACTACAGGCTTATAGTTTTGTTCTGAGAGGATGAAAAATAATTTTCAATTTGTTTTCTGTTTTCACATTTTTAACACACCTAATGCAAATAGATTGTATTTAATCTTTCATAGCTTGGAAGAGAGTTTTGGCAAGTTAAATGTCTAGAAAAAGGGTACGGAGCCACATTTTTAAGAGTTCATGGGCTAGTCAATGATTTTTCTATTTCAAGGAAAAGCACAATTCACACTTTCCTAGTTACATTCCTAGGTACTCTGCCTTTTGGAAGTAGAATGTGAACGACTTGTTTGGTTTGCATGTTTCCTGTCCAAAACAAAGTAAATTATTTACTTGTAAGTGTTCTTTCAATTTGTTTTAAAAAATACCACTTGCTCCAAAAAGGTTATGTGAGGCACATATTAAAAATTCAGAACTCCTCAGAAAATTTCTCTCTTGTATATCAGACCCTGCTTAGTGCTCCAAAACATAAATTTTTACTAATTAAGTTTGTGGTCTTAAGACCATTTGTCTCTGGGGGATGCTCAGGACCACTTAAAATTAAGTAGCTTCTTCAGCTAATTTCTGCTGAGATCCAAATCTAGGTGTGCTCAGTGAACCAGCAGAGAGATTATGAAGAAATTATAACTGTAATGACATTAATTGAAGGCTGAGGAAACATTGGAGCTGATCAGTTTAGCCAGCCACAGCCTACAGCAAGTATTGTTTTCTACATGATGATGTATAATGCCACGTTTGATAAATGTGCAGCCTTTCTAAATTCAGACAATAGTTAGGATAGCAATTACAGCCTGGTGCATTTGACTCTCATAAACAGCTTTACATGCCTATGCAGATGTGTAAGAGTGAAAAAATAGGGAAGTAAAGTACAGGTATTTTGTGGAAGCAACGAAGTTTCACGAAATGTTCCTTTTGGCATTTCAGGATGCTAGTCGTGAATGATGAAGCTTTACTATTTTCCTCTAGAAATGTGCAAGAAAATGTGTAAAGCCACCCATTCCCTGACTGTAATTGATATTTTGTAACCAGGTACTGTAGAATAAGACTTATCGTTATAGGAGTACTAATCGTTGTCAATCAGTAATACTAATCAGAAATGACTTTCCATAAATCTCACCAAGAGCAATCGTACTGCTCTAGCTTGGGACCTGTTATAAAAAATTGCCTGGGCTATCTAATCTCTGTGCTAGACAGAGCTGAAATTACTGGCTCAAATTAGTTTGTGATAGAAGCAGATATCTCCATTTTGACATGCCTGAGCTTGAAAAGATCTCCTTTAGCAGAAAATTGGCTAAAAGCTTAGTATGTCTTAATCCCAAATTTGAGATTTCATTTAAAAGTTTATAAGGACAATTTCTATATTTATATTTAATTTTATCTAAAGCTGTAGGAACTCTATCACCAGGGAGCTGAGCTTTACCCTTCTCGCTCCCTATTCTTCTGTTAAGGACCATCTCCAAAAAAAAAAAAAAGCCCAGGCTGGGCATTTCCCATTTATCCACTATGTTGGTTTTTATGTTGGCTGAGGACCCTGAATGGTAAGGAATCTATCAGCTCATCTCTTACCTATCAGCCTGTGCCACTGATTCTTCCAGCAGTATATGCTCATATGCTTTTTCCATACAATTTTTAAGCAAAGTGACAAATCTTTCACATTTTTTGGAGGGGGAAACTCTTTTATGCATTTTTTTTACTGATACTCTGCTTAAATTTTTCTTTAACCTGTCTTCATGCTGTTGCTGTAGTGTACAACCCTCTTGGCAAGTTCTGTCTTCATTTCCTCTTTATATTCTTCAAATTGTTCTGAACAGCATTATTATTCTCACTCTTCATTGCCTTTATTAATCCTATGTGTATTTCATTAGCTCAGATGTGATACTTGTTTTTGCTTGTTTGCATCCATCCAAGCCAGCTGATATCCTTCTAGAACTGGGATGTTGAGAACAGGTATGTGGAGAGGAAATCTACCTGTCTTTGTCTTGGATATGAAACAATGACCCTGTGTACACCCCTCAAGATTGAAAATTTCTATGACATTGCAACTATTAATTTTTCTTCTGCAAAGTGCTTTTAAAGCACCTCCCTTTAAACATTGGCATGTTTGGGTTCTCATATAAAGTCTTAACTACATGGCTTCTGAATGGTGCTTCTGGAATTCATAGAACCATAGTAACTCCTGATTTGGAAGGGACCCATAAGGATCACCAAGTCCAACTCCTGGTTCCACACAGGGCCAGCCAAGTCAGAGAAATTAATTATTCCCAGCCTAGTGTAGGAAGACTATAGCTATGCTTATCTCATCTGTTTCACAGTTCCTATATAAAATCTATTCCTGCTTCTTGGCTTTTGTTTGTAGGGGCCAAACTCTTGGAGGCTGCCTAATGCTGCATTAGTGCCTGATCTATCACTTGTAGAACTAGGGCTTTTCTTTGCTCTGAGCTGTTTTGAGTAGGTGTTTGTTCCCTGTAAATGTGTCTTTTGGATTTTTATTTTATCGGGGCATTTAGTTTGTTACTCTTGTATGTTGATTTCTGTTTTGCTATAAATACTTTATCACTCTCACAATTACATCAAAGCCGTCTCTGATACAGTATTTGGAAACTACCTATTTTTATCTCAAATGACACTGAAACAAAGATGCATTGAAATTCTGAAAATTACGTAGCTTTTTTTTTTTTAATAGGTTGGAATTCGATTGCTGTATTACCTTGTTTAATGAAAATAAGCAAACTCTCTTTAAAAGAAAACAGTGCATTCTTTGTTAGAAGAAATGGTTTCTCAAACTACCCCTTACTCTATAGAATACCCATCATGCATCAGTCACATTTTAATCCCAGACCCTCTTATTTTTACCAGGCTCTCCCATGACACTGTTGAGTGCCCATGATTCCAGCCTGCTCTGCAGGGTTGGAGCTTTCCTCATCTCCTCATCACAGGAGCTTCCCTCAAAACATCAGGAAATACTTTTTTGCTGTGAGGGTGACCAAGCACTGTCAAGGTTGCCCAAGGAAGTGGTGGAGTCTCCATCCTTGGAGATGTTAAAAACTTACCTGGACACAGTCCTGGGTATTTGGCTCTAGGTGGCTCTGCTTGAATGGGGAGGTTGGACAAGATGACCTCTAGATTTGCCTCAACTATTCTGTCATCTCTCTCTTGAGAGCAGTTTTACTTCATATTGTTTTAAGTAGACCAGGAAAAGAACGTTAGAAGTCACTTCACTGACCTGCAGTTATCCAAATGGACGTTCTGTCTTTTAGGCATCATCATCTACATGTCTGATCACTTATTCTCATGTTGGCCTGGGATTCCAACACTGCAGCTTTGCCTTAAGGCTCACAGTTAAACAGGCAGGTAATTCCTATCACCGCAGACCTCTGGTAAGACCAGTAGGTCATCTGTGTAATAGCTAACTGCATTTTGGAGATTTAGTTAAAATGAATAGTTTTATACCAGCTAGATAGGCTAGTTGTTCCACCCACCTAATTAAAATGGTTAATTTAGGAAAGAGGAAATTAAGTTATTCCTTGCCTGCTCCTCCTTAAATTTTCTACCAAAATAAGCTTTAGCTAACGTTACCTATATAATATGGCACATCTATTACTGTTTCTCTTTTCTAAATCAAGGCTATTTGCTAGGCTTAAATGTCAGTGGTTTCTAGTATCAGAAAAATAATGTTTCCCTATAAATTAATGGACACGTTTTCTTTGCTGACAATATGATAGCAAGATTGATTCATGTCACTCCAAGAAAGAAACCTAAACGTAAGCAATTAACAATGGATTTTTGGGGCCCTGCTCTCTGAGCAGTGTTAAAACTACAAATGAACAATTGCAAAAGGGAAACCTAATATACCTAGTGGATTAGTGCCTCACGCCTGCAGTGAATTTTCAGAGCAGTACGATCATGGGTATTATGACCCTCCACTTCATAACAACATTAGAAATAGACTATTTGTTACTGTCCAGAAATTGGGAAATGTTGACAAGATCAGCATACAGTTAACCCCATATATTTAAGAACCCAACCTATGGGAAACATTGCAGTTGTGACAGAAGAATACTGAAGAGCTAAATTTGATTTATACGTAGCTTGTTCGTAGAGAAGCTACAGTTACTGAGAAAGTATTATTGTTAACATGTGTAGCAATACAATAGTGTTGCTGAAGGCTTCTTTTTCCAAACCTGAAATGGGGTAAAATTTGTGGATAGAGATTTAATCTTTTTTTAGGTAAGCTGACAAAGATGGAGACAAGGTTTGGGGATTGGGCTCTTCCATCTGGTTTAACAGTAAAGCAACTAAACAATACAAACCTAAAGTACATAGTGCTTTTTAAATTAATTATGCAAAACAGACCACCTGAAAAAAAGTTTCTTGGATCTAAGTTATCAAACAGCTATGAATTCAGCAAGAGGAAGATGGGGTATGATTCAGTAATTGAAATAAATATGTAAGCTTGGGGATATCAGGGTCTAGCAATTGTGAAAAAATGACTGTATATTTTGTGGAGGATAAGATGTGAAAATGGCTGATGGTTAACCATTATATAATCTAACAATGCCTTTTAAAGCTATACAATATTTTATTTTTATAGATTTCTCTCTCCTGGCAGGTGAAAGGGAATTATATAAATTGATTTCATTTATATTTTCTAGCAGCTTCCTTATCTGTCCTACTGACTTGCTTTTGAATTCTGCTAAATCTCTTAAACTCTGAAATTTTTACCCATGATGAAATCTGTTTTGCTGACTGTTTAGGGAAATTGTTTTAGCTACTGTCCTCTCATAACTCCTGACTTCAAATATGCTCTGCTCTTCTGCTTCCTGAGAGCAATGGCTGTTCTATAGCTAGCATCAAAGAGCTAATGCTGAGAGAATGAGAGGCAATGCTAAAGTCTCCATCAAGCTAAGAAGCACAAAACGGCTGCCTTATACCAGGAGGAGATGACTCCCCAAAAGAAAAGTGGAGGGGGAAAGCATCTGGTCCACAGGAGTTGAAGGCATTCCACCATCCTGCATCCAGTGGGACGTGCTGCTAAACACAGAAGGAAGTGTCATCAAACAGGAGGGTTGTAAAGTTTACTTCCCTCCTATGGTTTTGTTTTCCCCACCTCCTGCTTTCCTGTAGTTTAAAAGTGGGAAATGCTTTTAGCCAAGAAAGGATTATACTCTCCTGAAAGCTGAAAATATTGCCAACTATGCACAAGCACACTTCATTATTGCAAGTAAAGATGGAGGTGTCCCATCACGTGGTTGAGATTTGTGTAGAAACAAGGAGTTCACAGATGTCGAGCACCAGCGGAAAAATCAGCCGTTGGCCCAGCTGGCATTATTGCAGCAGAGAAAAAGTATGTTTTGGGACTAAACACCATCCATGCAGGATGCGTGGTTGTAAGTAAATTAGTATTTCCTCTTGATTGTTTCTTTGCTCAGCATAACAGGGCTTTCTGTTAGCGTGTGTGTATGATACATGTGTCATGAAGCAGGGTGGCCTTTTCAGATGTTCTGAAATTTCACCTCAGAATTGGTTAAGCGTAGTCCTCCCATTGATATGTGGGTATAGGATTACAGTTATAGGTGTAGTGTAGTCATGGGGGTAGCTCTTAGAACCCAGCTAGATAATCATGTGGAATGGCTTGTGGAGGAGGAGGAAGTCTGTTTTTCTCTCCATAGCAAAGAGATGACTTGTGAAAGCCTCACACTATCTCGAGGAAAAGATAAAGAGCAAGAATTCGAGGGCAGAATGATATCCATCACAGATATGTCACTTATCCCTTTGTTAAAGAAAAACAGGTGGCTGACAAAGGACTCGAATTATGTCCATAGACCTCCTTACTAGAGGAAAACAGTTAACAAGGACATAAATTAGCTCAAACTGATAAAGAACACTGCAAGCTCACAAGACCCTTGCAAGTGTGAAGGACTGATAAGCTAATTAGCATGTGAAGCAAGAGTAGGCAGGTTTAGGTAATAATTATGTATAGGTGTTAATAGCATATTCATTGTTTTACTGTATCAATGTGGGGTCGGCTCGCTACATCGGGGTGCACGCTTTTGTGGCGGAGCGATCCCCCGTGCACCTGCGTGCAGTAAACACACCTACTTTATAACTTCCCAGTTATACAGTCTACTTCCATACATCCCCATGTGAGCTGCCTGTGCAAATGGAAGTGCCCTGGATCTCCTGAGTTGGTGTATGTTTGAAGCCTCAGCTCGGATTTCTAAAGCTGCTTGCTCCTGCATGCATTTCAGACAGAGCCTGGGAAAGCTCAAGATATGGAGAGGAGAAAAAGTAATTACATGCATGCACATAAAAGGTACAGATATCAGGTTGTTTTGGTTTTGCAAACTGCTTTGCAAACTCATATTGGTTTTCTGAGCACAATGAGTAAACAGAACTTGGTGAAAACAATGGGCACAGGCTTCCCTGCAAAATGTTTTCATACAGATACCTAAGAAACTGATGAGGAGCTTCCACAATGCTCTGATATATGCAGGTACTTTTACTACTTAAAAGCTTGAATTTGATAATTGAACAGAAAGCAAATACGCTCTAATATTTCAAGATAGTCACTGGATTATCCTTTTATCTTCACATACCGCATGGTTGCTGCAGCTCAGTCAGAATGTATTCATGCTGTTTGCAAGACACATACTCCTCTCCATCTTTCTCAGAAAGCATGAGGGACCAATCGTATGTGGAAAAAGTAAGGAGCTGGGCATATGTAGAGATTGGTGTGTGCTATAAAGTGAAGCATCCTCAAATCTGCAAGTAATGTAATGACTAGTCCAGGAAAAGGTTTAGGTTTAAACATGAAAATAACCATATATATTATGACAGTTCCTACACCATAGTGCTCATAACAAACATTTTTTCTTGATAGCTGTGACACATTATCCCCATGGAAAAACAGAATATTCAGCTCAGTGGGAAATATGCCTTAATAAAACTAAAACATAAATGTGTCTTATTACACATTTTACCAGGTATGTAATTTTCACTCTAATTTGGAAGCCATGAGATTACTAGATAAAACAGTTTGTTAAAGCATCTTGACTACTGTGCAAGTACACCAATATAAAATGGCAGAAATACTACTAGTTCTTAATAGCTAATATGAATATTGAAGTGTTCAAATTGCATGTGCTGGGGTTACGCTAATGTGAATTGACTTAGTGCTATTCTTTTAAGGGTTCATACATAAATAATTTGCTTTTACTTAGGCATAAGCATCCTTTAAAAAAAAAAAAAGAGAGACTTCAAGTTGTGAGAGCATTTACTAGCAAAGACAACCCGAAATGGTCTGTCTGTGCATTTCTTCTCACTTCTCCTAAGAGCTGTTGACCATAGCAAGGAGGTCATAAATTAATGATAATTAAATTAAACTAATAAATTAAAAAAATAAATTAACAAGGTTTATAAATATGAAGCTCCAGAGAAAGATATTGCAGTAGTGGTTGCAAAAAGAGGCAGAAATTTTTGAGGTTAAACCATACTTTAAGCTTCTGTCAGTGCTTAAAATAAGCAAGAGAGAAAGAAGGGTAGCTGGTGGTTATGGCTCTTACCAGGACACCCTGTTTTGGTTCAGGATGAACAAGAAACTGAAATACCTCTTCAACACCTCAAATGGTTACTTAAATTATCAGACTGTCTGCTCTTTGATGGAGCCTCTTGCTTTCGCCACGTCCTTCCCACAGAAATGATTCCTTGGACATATCAAGAAGGGGGTTTCCTATTTTTTTTGAGATTTCATTGAGACTGGTGTGTTCTTATGGAGATGCTCTATTTTCAGTGGAGCAAGTCTTTGTTCATCAGTTGCTAGTCCAGACAAATGGTGCATCAGATAACAAGGTACTCTCCAAATCTGAAGCTGTGTGTTTTACAATTTTCCTTTCATTTTGAATGTTCTGAGACACTCAGAGAAGTTTGACAGGGGAGGGAATTCGATTGCTGGCTTAGAGCACTGCTGAACTTTTCAGCATTTGTACATCAGTCAGTAGGGATTGTTCTCTTTGAATCCCTCTGTGTACATCAAGCTTATAAGCTTAAAATCCTTGGGCATTTCTTTCTCCTAGGAACTAATGAAGGATGTGAGTGGTAGAACTTTGGTTGGGGTTTTTTTGCGGTTGCAGCATTTACTTAGGTCTTGATTTCACTTCTGGAGACATCCTCAGACATGTCAAGAAATAAGCCACTACTGATTGCCCAACATGTTTTAACGAGAAATCAGTTCCCTTTTAAATTATTAATTTTTAATGCATTACACTTACTACAGTTTAATACATTAAAAATTGGTTAGTCCAACTAAGGGGATTGATTTTCTGGGAATAGAGCAGTAACATAGCTGCTGTCACATAGGGGACTAGCACTAATTGTACAAAATACTCAATGCAAGCTATGTTTCAATCCAAAAGATCATTCCCAACATTATTATGAGGCAAAGCAGAGTTAGCTATAAAAAATAAGTGAAGGTGGCTACTGCTTAACATGATGTGCTTCAAAATGGTATAGCCTAGTTTTTTCTATGCCTCACCCTCTGCTGCTGCTCCCATGGATGCCCCTCCAGCAATGGGGGCTGCTGTTGGTCATGAGACTAACTTCCAACATGGGTGAGGCTGACCCCACCCTTTAAGTTCACAAGAAGAAGAGGAGATGAAGCGAAATGGCTTCTTCCTTGGGAGTTCAGAAATAAAGCTATTACCAGATTGAGGAAAGGATTGTGAGTTGGAGCTAGGGTGTCCTGTGCACCACATTTGTGGAGAGGGACACTAATGGAGGAGAGATTATAAATGTTGTGGGTGCAATGGATGATAGTTTGAATAAAATTTAGTAGGTCTCTGTGGAGTGGTGTGAAATGTTGCTCTGGACTTGATATATCCATTTGAAAAACTGTTTATTCTTGATATCAGGTGTGATATGTGTTTATCCATTCATAGGCAGAGTTGAATTATGACCCGGGTCTAATGCAAATAATCATGTGAACTTCAATAGAAATGCTAACACTCCTAAAAATACCATGGATTGCAATACTATGCTGCATCAAAGCCTGTCACAGTATTTTTTTTCCAATATTATACAGGGGCTATGTTCAAGGTTTGTTAATGAGCAGAATTAATTTAGCTCTCACATTCCCAGTCTTCTCTCACTGAGACAGAAGGCACCTCCCAGGCATGTTCCCCTTGGGTGACTGACTCAATATATAGTCTGTGACTGTCTGAAGCCGCTTTCTGAACTCACTTGAATAAAAACTGTGTACATATTTTTTTGGACTAAGAAAACAGTTGTATGACCAACTAAATACCAAACAGCAGTCAGATTGGAAAATAAAAATCTTTATTGGTTTTCTTAGTGTATGCTGTGGAAAGGACAAACGTTGTTTTAATATATTTTGTAACAAGTTTATTCTAAGGGCTTCTTTTTTCCATAGAAACTATCAAATTGTTTTATCCCTTTGTTTGGCTGTCAGCTCAAGAAATAAGTATTTGATACTACAGAAGAAATATTTTGTTTAGGGTGTTGGGTTGGGGTTTTTTTTTACCTTTTTTTTTTTAAAGGCATTGACAAGCTAGTCAAAATGGCCTAGGTACTTAGGTATACTAATACCGCAAATATTTAGGTACAAGAATTTATAACTTAATTGTTAATTCTTTCAATATAAATTATGATTTCTGAAGATGTGTTGCATAGAGCTTCACTCTTCTTTGTGCCTCCTTCTTTGTGGCTCAGAGAAGTCGCTTAGATGTTAATAAAACAAATTATTTCAGCTTGGAGCCAGTGATTTGTGTAAGGTGGCTTACCAAGAATACTGAAAATTTTTTCCCCCTTTAGTCAAAACAAGATGCATTAAGTCCCACGGGTGTATTTGAGTGACAGGGCTTCTGTTGAGAAATCTCCTAGGAGACAGTAAAATTATACAAAGACTGTGAGGAAAATCTGTCAGATGAGTCTTTGCTCCTCCTTGCACACGAGGGATTTCAATCATGTTTGCGTGATTGTCCTGGTTCTGGCCAGGCCAGGGTTGACCTCCCCAGTCAGCCAACACAGGTGAGCTGAGTCAGCCCAGGTGAGCTGAGTCAGCCAGAACTGTTTTCCACACCACCTGACACCACTTGCCCATAAAAGCAGCTGGTTGGGGAAGGGTGGGGGGTGTTTTTTTGCCTCTAGGACAGTTGGAGTGTGGCTGAGATGTCAGGTCGGTTGCTCAGTTCTTACTGTTGGGCAGCCCTCTGTAATCGTCGGGTCGGCAAGGTACTCTGTGTTAGCACTGGGTGTTTGTGTAACTGGCCATTACTGTTCTGTATTTGCTTTGATATTTGGCAGTAAACTGTCCTTATCCCAACCCATGGAGGTTCTTCCTGTTTCTCCTCTGGGAGTGAGTGAGTGGCTTGGTGGGCATTTGGCCTCTAGCCAGGGCCAAACCACCACAGTGATCTGTAAAGTTCTGTGGCTCCACGTTTCAGAGGTGAACTAGTAAATTTCAGAACCACTTTTGAGCACGGTACAATGTCTTGATTTCAAATAAGATGTTCCTGATAGCTGGGAGGATGCAATTATTGGTATAACTATGCCTTGAAGGCCTGATTAAAATTAGGCTTTCACTATGTCTGGTGCTTACAAAACAAAAAAAAATAAACCCACAATCCAAAAATGCAGCTCTATAGCAGCAAGCTATAAGTTAAAAGATGGGAAAGGGGATCTGAAGTAAGGAGGGAAAGGTGACACTGCACAATGACAAAAATTTTACAAGGTATATTTTTAAATTCCTTTTCAAAATGATCAGTGGACTAGGAGTAATTTTTCCCCAGTGCTTGCATCTACTATTCCTTGGACAGCATCTTACAAATGGATTTTATCTGCAGGATAGGCTCTATTTTGTCTCTAGCCGATGCTGCTGTAATTTCTTGTCTATTCTCTTACATGTCATGTGAGTCTGAAGTCTTTTTTCATTGAGTTTTAGCATGTTTCTGTGGTACATCAGAGACAGACCCATATTTTAAGACAGGTGGGTAGAAAGCTGGGTGAAGAAGTGATTAGAAGACATCCTGGGTTTAGGCTCTAATGCAAGTGTCTTTGGCTGGCAGTGAAAGATTAAAGTGCTTGCCCCGGAAGGATGCTGGGTTTGGCTCTCAGGTTCACACAGACCTTTCGTTAGACACCTATCAGTGTCTGAATCTCAGGCTGTCTTCCTTTATTGTCTTCCTTTTTCTTCCTACCATGTTTTATGAAAAGATAAACCGAGTCCTTTTGCTAATAATAAACCTCACTAAAATCTGCAATTTAATTTCATATGCAACACATACTCATCTGTTCTTTACAGGCTGGGAAAAGCTTCTCTCACCCACCTCCCCACACCTCCCCAAAATCTGGTTACAACCCACTTTATGCTTTATCCCCATATGAATTCTTATATTTTGTCAAAATGGATGTTTACAGCTTGGTAATGATCTATTAATATTCTGCATCTAAAAATAAAGCCAAAACAAAAGTGGTGATGTAATAAATTCTTTAAATCTGAAATAACTGAAAAGGCATTAAAAAAAATATTTCATTATCAAGCATCTGAATTGCACAAGTCACAGAGTTCTCCAGCAGTTTCTGCTGTCTTCTATGTTGATCAGGCATTTAATAAGTATGGTTCCTCCATTTTATTTGTTCTAGTGTTTATAAATATATAAACACATAAATACCTATACGTAACTGGGTTACAATGATGTGCTCAGTCTGTAAAACCACAGTATCTTTTAAACCCATATAAACCTATGAATTTGGCTGGTGGGTTGGATGACTTGAAATCATCCAGGAAATGTTTGTGCTCTGAGATTAAGTGTTTTATGGATTATTCATTTATTTGTTTGTTTTAACCTTCCCCCTGCTTTCTCAGGAGTAAGCAGATAGTATAGACACAAGTTAATTTAGCAGTGACAATCCAGATATTCGAATGGCGTCAATATGCACGTGAATCATACAGGAGAACTTGTTTGTAGGAGATAAGCATTGTCAGCCACTAAGTTCTATGAATCAATTAAAAATAACCTCCCTGAGAGTAAAGAATACCCAACCCTTGTATCACTTCGATGAAAATGAAAATGTGAAAGAGTTTGGACTGAGTCACTTAACGGGTAAATAGAAAGTAAATGAACCATGTAATTTACTTTGGTTCAAATGCATTACCTTAAAAAAGATCCCCTTATCAGCTGCATAGGTTCCAGCAGTGGTGGACAGTGCTGTATTCAGAAACAGGTGATGTGGGAAAGGAATAGGGCAGGATGTAAAGACCTAAGACAGAAGCTGGGTCTGGTTGTTACTTCAGATTCTTGATTAATGATTTCCCTGGCATTTAGCTACTGGATTGCCTAATCAGAAAATCAAAGTACGAAAGGATGAGCATAGATGATGCCTTAAGGACTGCTATTGGCACCTTGACAGTACGATTTAGAATATTACACCAAAATCTAAGATGTAGTCAATCAAAATCTGCAATGTCTGATGCAAAAAAACCCACAAAACCACAGCACAACCTCCCTCCCCACCCCCAAAATCACCAAAATGTACACTAGATCTATATACTTGCTATACCAAAATAAATGTCTTCTAATCCCAAAACCAGTATACTTGAAACAGCGACAGGAAAGGAACTTAATTTTTCCTGGAAATAAGTGACTGTGAAAGAATTTTTTTTAAAACATTAATAAGCATGCAAACCTCCTAAACATTTTTTTAATACACCTTGGGGAAAGTGTTGCTAGCACAGTGTTCTATGTTACTTATGCCCTTTAAAATATATTTTTAAGAGAAAGCACAGCTTGTTTCTTATCCTTCTAGGGGTAGATTTCTTGTGTGTCGGGCATGTGAAATTATATCTCAGGTACTTAAGAAATAAATTAAAGTCAATTGCAAAACTCATTAGCTACCTATTAAAAAACACCTCCCAGAATGTCAACTTCAGACAAATATTCTGATCTTAATGGATAATTAAGATCAAAAAATGGATGATTTTTTCAGGTGTGTGGGTAATACAGAGAGCCGTTTTCTTCGGAGTTTTGTTTTCTAAGTAGGCTAGCTCTCTCTGCTTTTAGATTGATGCAGATTGCCTTTAAAAGCATGGGCTGAAAAAGACAGTATGACCACAAAGCCATAATTCTTTGGAAATTAAAATTACAGTAGCTAAAGTAAGTTTTCTGTCCTTTTTGCTTGCCTGACTTTTGCTGATGTGACAGAAAATGGCCATGTCTTACAGACCAGAGACCTCTTTGGACAAACACATGGAAGCGGTACTTGCTGTTTGAAGATATGTCTGATGTTGTTAGCTCTCTGCCTCTTGTATGTCACCCTCATTCTAGCAATAGCATCTTGAACAGCAACACTTTTTTAAAGACAGAAGGAGTGGGTGTTTTAAGACCCACCATGGCTATGTAGTCCTACAAATAATAGGACCCTATAAGAATTCCAGGAAGGAATTGGTGAATGTAGAACCTTCTGCCACTGATATGAGGTGACAGAGGTGTATCAAATAGTCTTTCAAACTGGACCTGAAATGCTGTGTTCTTAAACCAATCCTGTATCTCTGATTATTCTTGGAAAAGTGAATTAAACCCACAAGCTTAAATAAATTTGGTAACACTCTTAACAGTTACCAGAATTCCAATGGTCTGAGTTCTGTCACTCATACAAGTGAGTAGTTGGCCAGACACCAGAAAGACTAGAGAAAAAATCCAAAATACAGTGCTAGAAGCTTCCCACTAGTCTAAGTTCAAACATAATCTTCTTTTGCTGAATCTCATACTGAAGTGCTGAGAATGGAATTGGCTATCCAGAGAGCATTCACATTCTGAAAGCTAATATAAACATGCATCCCGCTGTCAAATTGAGATCCTTTGCAAACGCCTGGGGATTAATCGTCCAGTCTACCAACCTGGAATAAAAATGTGGTTTTAAAATGGAATTATATACATAAAAGAAATGTGACAGAGGAGGGGGCTAATAGCATACTACTGGCTTTTGCCCTCACCTCAAGCACGTGTCTGACATCATCTTCTGCAGTCAGCTCCATTGGAAGGACAGTTAATAATTAAAACAGCTCTCACAAGAAAAAAATAATCCATGCTAGTATGGTAACCACTTAAATAGTTATTATTACTATTTTTGAACATTGGATGACTTAACCTTTTCGGGGCAAATGGAACCCCAAAATAAAATCATGTTCAATTCGCAATTTTCTCTTGAAATTCTTCTTGGAAGAATATATGGCTTTTAAATGGAAGGCTGACATAATAGTCCTAATTCCCTATAGAATCTATATGTGAAAAAGAAAATAACTGCACATTTTATGGATGGAGAATGTATAGCTTGGACTAGACTGTAGTGAGTTATCTGATCTTTCATGGCTATATTTTCCTTTGATGTTTATCAAAACGGAAACCCTATGAGATTTTTTTCTCTTGCAGGGCAGGATTTTATACCCCTTTCATCAAGTCTCTTTGTTCACCACTGATTTTTCTCCAATATGTGTGTCACAGCTGAGAAACACTGATGTTAGGCAGTTGCTTGTCCAGATTTGTTTTAGAACAGTTTGATGGAACTGCTGGCAAAATAGGGAGGGGGAAGAAAAAAACCCTGCACAACAGCCTTAGCTGATTCATTCTTCTCTTTAAAGGTGATCAACTGCAAAAGACTTTCTTGAGCGTGATAAATGCAACACTGTGCAGGTAGGCCCACCAGCAGCAATCTACCCAGGATTAAGGGCCTGCCATGGGGAGGGTAGGCTGTAGCAGAGGAGACAACTCATTCATCTACCACTCCTAAGAATATATTTTTTTCACCAAAAGACTCAAAGTCGTTAAAGTCTATAATATCAAACTGATAAAAGGATGAGAAAACAGTATGATTATGATATATCCAGCCACCAAGCTGCAGATCATTTGTAACCGAATCTCTAAATATTTAAATTGACACCATTTTCAGGCCTACTTTTCCTCCTTAATCTGTGTTTTTCACTGTTTCATATTTTAAGGATGTGACTTTCTCAGGAGATACGTGTTTTGTGTTATAACCAACAAATCCCTTCTAGCAGGAAAAAAAAATAATCTCGTCTGTGTTTCGTTGTATCAAATAGAGCAGCACAAATTTGTGCTAAGAAACTGCCTAATCTGACTGGAGCATATGTATTTAAACTATTTTCAGATGAGCATTGATAATTGTGAATTCTCTTATTTTGGTTCTGAAAATGAAACAGACTGTTTCTTTTCTTCATACGCTTTGCTCTTCTGCAGTCTTTCAGACTCTGTCCTGTTCCTGCAGGTATAAAGATTAATATGAACCTATGTCTGGGGAGAGCTTAGATTTCTCTGATTTCACTTAGTTTCTTAGCAGTTATCCTCTGTCTCCTTCCTACTGTACATCTGATCAAAATAAGTAATGCTTTATGTTGGGGAAAGTTTATGATAATAGCTTATTGAGCCAAAGTTTAATAAGACTTGTTCTGAAAGGGCAAAAAATTGTGGACCAGTCAGAAGCGTGATAGAAAAGAGATGACATTTTTCATCGCATCTGGCTAATTGCTATGTTGTATTGTAAGAGACCAAGCCTCAACCTCGATTATTTTTTTCTATATATTTGTAAAATATGCTGAGAACTGATAAAACAAGTTAATGTTGTATGCTTACTTTCCTCATACACCTCTATTAAAACATCTATTTAATTCTTATGTATTTAAAATGTCATCAAATAGGGTATGGACATTTATGATTCACTAACAGAGCATCATGCAAAATGTGTTCCCAGATTTGCATTGACTATATATTATTAAGTTAACTGAGTGGACGATCTCTATGGGCTCTTAATAAATAGCTATTGCTGCATGGAAAATTAAAAACTAGTTTCAGAAAGGTAATTTGACATTTTGATAACATTTTATTTTCTTAAGCTTAGAAAATGGTGTGCTGTGCCATAAGCTGTTCAATTTCTTCTCACAGCAGAAAGATACACCGTTAGTTTTCTTGTGAGTACATTGCTGCGTCCTCTGCAAGATTATTCTTCACTAAAGGATAGTTTGCCTGAAAGATAGGGCAGAGAAAGTGTTGTTCTTGGTGTGAAAGAATACTTAATAATAGAAAAGTTGTAGTCTGGTAAGGCTAACCTCTGAACTGAAGATGAAAGATCAAGCTGAAGAAATGGATAATGTGGCACTAACACCACAGGAGGTAATGGGCAGTATGTAGATACCTCTAGATGTATTTTAATAGTTTTCTGAAAATGCAGGTTTTCAGAAAACTTGACGGTATTACATTGGTTGTCAATAATTGCAAACCTGTCAGCATGCATTGGTTGGCGTTCTTTGCCCTTTTGGGGTTACAGTACACAAAGTCAGTGCTGATGAGACATTTATGCCAGGAAATACAAGAATTAATTTTCAGCATTGATCGGTGGAATGCATCCAGGCTTACTTCAATAATGGGACAGAGACTGCAGCATTAAAGATCACAGTTTACTTTCTGACAAAGCTACCTGCAGCAATCCAAGCTTTTCGAGCAATTCTATGTAAAATTATCTGAATAGGTCCTAAAAGCTGAACCACAAATGGTAATTTCACTAGATTAGACTAGTGGGGAGAGAGTTTTTACTATACAAAGTTCTCCAGGGGAATAGTGCTCAATTTCTTCTCTGCAATAGTAAACCGATGATAGGAAATGCACCCTGGAATAAGAGGTTACTTTTGCCTCCCACTTGTGAGTGGCAGTTCTTCAGGTTTCTCAGTACAGAGCCCACCAGTGTGACACGGGCCTGGCACCCATGAAGCAGTTCTCAGTCTTACAAAGTCTTTGTAAGCAGACATGTTGCCAACTATTACTATTCTATTACTTTAACTACAAGGAAATCAAAAGGAAGTGTGGTATTTTTAAAACACTGAGGAAATTTGATGAGGAAGACTTTGTTGGTAGAGCATCTTTTTAGAAGCTGAATATAACACAAATATATTCCTTTTTCTCTCCCTCTCCTTTTCTGCTGTTGTCTACCAATAGTACTGATGTGCACAAACAGAATACTGTTTTTCAAAAAATATTTAAAGTCTTTTTTTTTTATCTTGTGATAGCTGAGTCATCTCTCATCTTCTAGTTTCCATCACAAGCCAAAGCAAATAAGAAACCCGAGCTCTTAAATGATGTTTTTCTCTATAGCTGGTATGATTTCAGGTGCGCCATTTCACTGTGAGATTTACCAACCAACTTAGCCTTTGTTGGGTTTTGCATATCCCTTTAAAACCCTAAAACCTCTCTCAGTTTTCTGAAGAGAAATGAGAGTTCCAATCACATCACTGTTAGCAGTAGAGGTAAAGTAGTTGCAAGCTGTGGCATTGTGCGTTGTCCATTTAAAATCTGGATCCCCCAGTGTGTTGAAAGTTCTAATGAGGAGCAAAAATGAGTATCTCATCTGAGCATTCAGGTGAGAAGGAATAAAGTTTCCCAGCACCCTGGTAGCATTACATTGTCCCTTCCACAGAAGGAAAAATATGGTTGGCTCCTAAGTAGAAGGATGCATAAAAACCTAAGTGGCATTTAAAGAAATAAAACCAAAACCTCAACCTGTGCATCTCTCATTTCAAATTCGGTGACTGAATACAAAATGCTTCTTTATGAGCAAACAGGCATCCAGAAAACTGAAGGTTTTGATGGGTATTTTATTTTCCGATCCTTTTTTATGATTATGTATCTTACAATTATACTGCTGACTGTTTGTAACTGTCAGCAAGACTGCAAACCAGCACAGGTGTCAGCAGCCTGTGCCATCTGCCATATTAGATTGTGCACAGTGCTATTTAGAACAATGCTATCATCTTAATATTCCAGATACCTTAATGAGTTTCTCAGACTAATTAAATGTGCAACTTGTAGAGATCATTGGATGCCAGATTGTCATGTCTGGGAAAAAAGCTTCTCGTTCAAAAGCAGCTTTACGATGGTAGAGGCATATTTCAAGTTTTAGAACAAAAACCAAGGTAATATTCTATTTTAGATTAAACAAATTAATAAGCACTTAAAATTACAAAAAAGGCTTGTAAATACAAATAAATGAAATAATACTTTCCATATGATAACAGGCTAAGAAAATGGCTGAAAGGACAGCACAACAGAAATTATGCCGATGCCATGGTGGTATGATCTCAACTCCTGCACTTTGGAGGAATGGCTGCTGCTCAGATGAGGATTCAAAAGTGGTAGGGTGGGGAAAATAGGTACTTAGCACCCATAATCTAGTGCAGAAAACAATCACTCTCAAAGAAATATGGCTAAACATTTAAAAAAATGCTTTAAATGCAATTAAAACCCTTAACTTTTTTCAGTTGTCTTCAAGCTTTTCTGTGCTTTTTCAAATAATTTCTAAGCATGGCTAACAAAAACCTGGCATCATTTTACTGTTACACTTATGCAAATACTCAATGGGAAAATCTCATGGGAAAAAGAAATGAAAAAATGAAGTAAACGAGAAAAGCCAATACAAAATTTTTGTCAATTTTAAAACCAATTCCTCTTGGTTAGGCTTCTGTTTCACTTTGCTTTCCTTCAGTGCTGTGCTCTGCAGCAGATCAGACAATGGATCTCACGCTACAACAAAGATGGAGGCAATGAAGATTATTCCCAGAAGCAGCTTAATTTCAAAGTCTTTGTTGTTAAACCCATGAATACTGATTCTGTGTTTTTCATTTATTGAGGTAGCATAATTTAATTGTCTTAAATTATAGGTCTAATATTTTTATTTAATGATAAACTTTATAAAATGTGGAGCAGGCAAAAGAAGGGGATAGAGTTTGGGATGCTTTTCCACTTTTTTTTTTTTTTGCCTTCAAGTAGTTTAATAACAGATCAAAGGTTATATTGTTACATAGATTAAACTCTTGGGCCTGCCTATGTGAGGAACAGGCATTAGCAGGACCTTTATGCACATGAGAAGTGAGATTGTAGAAGCTTAAACGTAAGTGTATGTAACAGTGGTGTACATACGGTGACAGTATATGAATAATGCTGTTGAGTAAAACAGAGTTTTTTGCATGAGTATTTAAAAGAATCATGGCCAGTAATTTGTTCTTGCCAGGCGAAGGCTTTGAATAGACATTTTTCATTCATGACATTTCTGGGCTGGTGTGTTGGGTCATTTAGTGGTAGAAGAAGCTCCAAACCTCCAACTGAATATGCATTTCTTCCTGTGGTGGTTTGGCCCTGGCCAAATGCCCACCAAAGCCACTCTATCACTCCCCTTTTCAGCCAAAAAGGGGAGAAAATATATGTCGAGAGGCTTAGGATTCGAGATAAGGACAGAGGAATCGCTCTCTAATTAGTGCGATGGGCAAAACAGACTCAACACAGAATAAAGGAAATAAAAGTGATTTATTACACTACAGCTACACACCCAGTGAACCAGAGTTGGGTAATGAGAAGTGTGGCCAGGTCTTAAAGCACCTTCCCCCCCCCCCTCCCTTCTTAGCAGACTTAAACCGCATTCATGATTTTACTCCCTTCTTCCCCCCCACCATGGCATGGAGAGGGGCAGGGAATGGGGAGTGGGGTTCTGGTCTATTCCTTNTCCTCCTGAGTTGTCTTCCTTCTTCGCTGTTGGGGGGGGGGAGGGGGAGGCATTCCATACAAGCCCCCCACCCCCCCTTCCTCTGCAGCACTGTGGGGTCCCACCCACTGGAGACAGTGCTCCGCAAACTTCTCCAGCGTGAGTCCTTTCTATCAGGGAGTCATCTCCTCACCACTTGCTTCCCCACATCTCCCTTCCAGGGGGTGCTGAATTTGGGCTGAGACTGCTCCGGTCTGGTCCCCCACCAAGTCACAAGTTCCCTGGCAAACCTGCTGCGGCGTGGGTCGATCTCTTCACAGGCTGTAGATGGTCTCTCTCCTTATCCATGGGCTGCAGGGGTTCACCCACTCCACCACGGTCTTCTCCATGGGCTGCAGGGGAATCTCTCTCTCTAGCACCTAGAGTGCCTCTTTCTTCCCCCCCCACCTTCTTCCCTGGCCTTGGTGTCTGTATGGCTCATTACATCTTCTCACTCCCTTTCTCTGGTGGCAAAATGCAGCTGCTTGTGGTTTTTTTCCTCCTATATGTGATTCCCAGAGGCACTGTGACCATCGCTGATTGACTCATCCCTGGTCAGCAGCAACTCTGGCCTTTAATTGTCCAAAGTTTACTTTCTGGGGCCTGCAGAGAGCTTCTAGCTGATTCTTGCAGCAGCCATCTCTGCATCCCCCCAGCACCCAGCTACACAAAACTGCGACACTTCCCCAAAATCAGCTGAAACATTCAAGATCCTCAAGCTGATCTTTTCTTTGACATCGTTTTAGGCAGGGTAGAAGAAAGATTTTAAAAAATTATTAATACAGTCAGAAAATTAATTTCTCAGCAGGAAATACATAAGTATTTAGCAGAGTGTGCCCCTTCAGTGGGGAGTTTCGTGTGAACAATGTGCAGGACTGCAATCTGCAGACTGCAGGTCTCTCTGCAGTGTTCATGCAGGCCTTTGAGTCACTTTATACAGCAGGTAAAAAATGCTAATTGCTAGCTATCTAATTGCCAAATTCTAATTGTTGAAACAGACTGTAATTCACTTTATGATTAGAGTTTCTCTCTCTTTGTTTTGTCTGGAAGTTTTCACCTTTATTCTCAGGACATGGGGCATTAATGGCTAAGCTACTTTAGAAAACCTTTCTGGTCTACTGGGGAACTCTTATCCTTCGTTTAACTAAGGATGACATCTACTATGATGTATAGAGAAGTTGAGAGCTGGAAAATAAAACTGCGATGCATTAAGTACTTTTCTGACTTAGAGAATTCAATTAGGAGAAAAATTTTGCTTGTATTGAAGGAGGGAGAAGAGAAGGGCAGGCTCCCTCTTTGTAGAAGAAGACGTTAACTTAATGAAATACATTTTCATAGGCCTGGCTTCATATAACTTTATGGTTTACAAGTTTGAGCAGAGGCTGGATGAAGAGAGGAACTGTGAGCTGGAAAGCTTTAAGAACTCCTATTTGATTTAATGTTCGAAAATAATAAGAAAAATCGACAAGTTTGTAACAATGATAGTCAAAGCAGGCTTTTTAATTGAACACTTTATTTCTTACATTTATGGCTGGTAAGTTTCTTGTATTCCTCATTTTGCTTCATCAGTCATACAAAAGAAAGGGGAAAATAAGGTAAGAGTTGTTTTTTCACATTAAGACCTGTAGTGATGTCCAATTGTCATGTTACTAGCTGTAGTAAATCAGAGGAAATCTGATCTTGGCTTACGCTCTGGGTCACAGCTGCTGATACAGTACAGAAACACTTCAAGTGATGAGAATCCTGGCTGCAGGATTCAGTGGATTTGAATGTGATTAATAAAGAAAAATGTCATCACTTAATGTATTTCAATTTAGTAGGACTTTTGTCTTCAATATTTGTAGATTCGATGTAGCAGTTTATGATTTGCCTTTTACTTAAATGTATTATAGATATATACATCTATAAACAGATGTATATACTATACATCTGTTTAGTTAAGTAGGCAAAGTTCTTACAATTGTAATAATCAGTTTCCAACAACAAGAATTGTAGTTGAATGTTAGTGTAACTGTTTGAGTAAGATGTCCAAAACAAGACTGAGAGAACAGTGGCACAGCTGGTATTTTCCACTCTGGCTTTTGCCCTTCACTTTTCTATATTTAAGATGAGTTTACCTGAAAAGTTGTAACTTTTTTTTTTTTTACTTTCATGAAAAGGAGCCAATTTCCTTTGTTTCCTTTTGTCAGAAATGTCATTCATCTTTTTTTGCTGCTGCTTTTCCAACCACAGATGTCATTTCCACTGTACTTAAGGAACATACTAATGGCACAGTATTAATGTCTACCACCTTCCACTCGCTAGCAATGACTTGGCTAATAGCTTGCTATTCATAGAAATGAACTCTCCAGAAAGATCAATTAATTTGTGTCTTCTCTCATCAGTGAATTTAACTGTTTTGCTTGCAAGAGAGGGGAGAAAGGGCAAAATACAGAAAACTTGCTTGTAAGGTGCAGCAAGTATGAAGCATTAGTTTCAGTTGCACGTGTTTGGTGAGGGGGGGTGCAGAGCTTCCTCCAAGCACCCAGCAGCTGGCAGCAACTTTATTTGAATGATTGCTGGTTCTGATTTTTTTCCTCTTGTAAAAACACAGTTCTTCACTCTAGTTGCCTGAGAGTCAGAAAATGGAACTAAACTTTTGCCCTCAATCTGCAGAACATATTTAAGTTAGTTTGCAAAGGCCCTTACCACACTTGTCAAGTGTTGCGCTTATAATCTGCTGGTTATTACGTCTTGCCTGATCCTTGAACCAGGCAACTGTTTTATGGATCTGAAATAGAAAAAAGGTGCTTAACACTCAGCCCCCAGTGTGGTAATATTGGGAAGAACCCATTCAGGTAGGAAGGTGCAGAGGGCTATCCTTCCCAATGCTTTTCTTTCAATGAACAGGTCATTCTTTTTCATTTAACTGTGTTACTGGCATAGGAAAAGGACATAAGCAAATTATTCCTGAAGCAGCTGGAGTCAATATAACATAATAGATGACCTCATTAGTCAAAGAGTAACATTGACCTTTAGGAAATTTCATGGATTCATAAAATTAAACTTGATATGCTTTGACAGACAGAAATATATATTAAACACTAACTGCTGATTTGTGTTGTTAGGCAGAGTGGCCATCCTTGTAACCCCTGGCAGATCTTAAAACTTAACTGTTAAAAACTGTTGCTGGGTAGGCAGGAACAAACCTCATAGGTCTTACAGACAAATTTCTAATTAATTTAGAAACTTCCAAGCATCTTGGCTTTTCTTTATGAGGAAGGCACAAACAGTAAAAAAGCCATTTATGTGGAAACTATTAGCACAATATTTTTTCTAAAAACAGATGGTGGATACCAAAAACCAGTCTTGGGAAAGAAAACTGGTGAGAATTGTATTTGAGATTGTAGAAGAGCATTTGACTGATGAGTTTTGTTTGTTTTTCATCAAGTATCATTACCTTGCCACCATTTAACAAAAAAATCTACCTAAGTACGCAACATGGAAAAGTACAGTACAATGTTCTACCCTGAAAAAAAGCCTCAAGTAGTTTAACTGTTGTTTCTTGTGCATGCGGAGAAAGAAAACATACTCTTTATGGATTTGATAAATGACAGTTAATCGTGCAACCTGCAGAATACATGGAACAAAGGGTAGCATGAGTATTATGTATCCATCATTCACTGTCCATTAAAATGTTAAATCATATTGTAGCACTTGCAAATGCTTTATATGTATGAAAAGCATTGTGTTTTGATTGCAAGTAGAATGGAGTCTTTTCTTTTACTCAGGGGGAGACAAGTTTGAAATTGCAAAGTAAAATGAATTATCTGTAGCTTGCCAGCCAAAAAAAAATAATTCAGAGAACTATAGAGAGGTCAGTAGGCTTTTCAGAGTGAAATGGTGATAAAAAAGAAGAGGAGACACTCAAATGAAAATTTTCCAAAGACATTTGGTGAATGAAAGTATAGCTACATCACTGCTGAGTTTGTTGTTGTAACTTTGCTTCAGTGTTAGAGAGCTGGAAATGACTAGTAAGCCAGAACAAAAATAGACTGCCTGATTTGATTTTATACAAGTTTGCATCAGCAAAGGACCTAGTGGCCCAGCAGTTCAAAACATTGTTATTTTTCATCAGGTAATAATGCATCTTCCTCATAGCTGCCAACTTATGTGTATGGGAGAGTCTCTCAGGTTTTAAGGACAACTTTTACAGCAGACCACACTGTGAGCCCAGGGGAAAGCTGCTTCTACATCAAAGCATGTTGATGTAGTTTGGTTTATGCTTGGGATACCCTTATTTGTACACCTGCATACTGTCAGTCTCTAAAACTTGTTAATGCCATTGGGCTTCTCTGTGTAAGGTACTGGGAATATGCCTTAACAATTGCCAACAGAACCGCCCCCCCTCTTTTTTCCTCTCACCTACCAAACCTCATTCCTAGCACACTACATCACCACCACCGGCTCAGGCTGAAAGTGACTTGTGCCAAGGACCTAATGACATTCAACGAGCCACCCAAAAGATATCAGGAGAGAGCCATTCACACACCAGGAGAGCATTCCACCATCAGGAGAGACATCCATTCACACACCAGGAGAGCATTCCCCCATCAGGAGAGACATCCATTCTCACACCAGGAGAGCATTCCCCCATCAGGAGAGACATCCATTCTCACACCAGGAGAGCATTCCCCCATCAGGAGCCACATGGGGAGCCATTCACACATCGGACATTCCCTCACCCACCCTGCAGCATTCCCACAGCCCGGTGGAAGCTTGTGGCAGTACAAAGGATCACTACCAAAGGGAGCATTCGGCCAGGGAAAGGAACCAAGCCACATGAGGGAAGGGAAGCAAGGGAGAACGAACACATCGAGGGACAAAGGAGGGAACACTGTCCCCTTCCATCGGACCCGGAGACACTGAAGGATACTCTGCCATCGGACGGAATGCCGTAGCCTCCTGGTGGTAGATATACACCCTCCCCACCTCTTTACCACTCTCTCTCTCCCTCTCTCTATCTCTCTTTTCCACCCTTTTCTCTTTCTTCCCCCCTTCCCCTGCACGTTTCTTGTGGGCCAAATAAAGCAACTTTAACCTTGACACCTAACAATTGGGCGTCACTCAGGCGTTAAGCCCAGCCGCCCCCAGCCACCCAGATCGATCTGAGGTTTGGCTGGAACGCAAGGGGGTTTAACCTCTGCCAAACTAAGTCTTGTTTAGGTTGTGGATCTTGACACTCTGTAAGTCTATTGCAGGGGACTTTCTCAAGCTCTCCTCTTGAGATTGATCTGTGTATTTGTAAATTATTAACTGTGAGAACCAGAGCCTATGGACGTTTCTTTCAGATATCCTGAAAGCTTTATGTAGTTTGATCATAGGATGAACACAAAGTGTGTTCTGAAATATATCTTTGCTTATTGAAGTAAATGACCTCTGCTAATGAATTATTCTCCATGCAGAAAGCGTAGTTGTAAGAGTCATAACTTTGCAAGCTACCTGCAATGGATGAAGAGCAGAAAACCTGGTTGTAAACAAAATAGTATTAATTTAATTTGTCTTCCCCACATAGGTCTTCCATCATCTACCAGATTCTAAGTTAACTTAATAGAAGGCTTTTTATTCTTAGACTGGAATATGCACAGAGTAAAATCAAAATATTTAAAAAGTGTCTTAAGTTATGACCTTAGTAGGCCTTTAACTGCAAGCAAAACACTGAACTTTGTCACAAGTAGACAAATGTGACAAAATGCATGTCAATTTGTAGACATCTCAACTACCATAGGAAAGGAGAGAAGCTTAAGGTAGAAGGCAGAATTATAAAACAAGAGTAGTCAGCAAAGAAACACAAGGTAGGAACTGGAGAAAACAGCTGCTGCCACTCTAATTGACTCTGTTGTGTTATAAACTCTCCTGACTAGATTTATTGCAGAAGCTTCTCAATGTGCTACAGCTCTTTTCCCTGCCTTCCCACCACTGTCTGAAGGCAAAACCTAGTTTCACTGCTCAACTGACTTTGTCTTCCCATTTTAGTCCTCAAGAAACTAGGAACATTTCTGCGTGTTTATTCTGTGCTCACACTCTCATTGAGGCTGCAGAAAGGCTGAAGAACAGCCATTCATTCACAGAACTAATATAGAGCTTTGTTCACTCAATAAAAAACAATTAGAAAAACTTGTTACCATCTTTCACAAACATCATCCATGGTGGTATTGTGCTGAGAAGATAAAAGGCTATATAATATTAATGGGCTCATTTAAACCCTGTCTAAAGCTTAACTGAAGTAGCATTAGAAATTGTCTGCAGAGGCACTGTGTCAGCCCTGGCGCATCGCTCCTTGGGCTGGTTTGGTCGGTTTGCAGATACAGTCAGTACTAGCTGAGATGAAGGACTCTGCTGCATTTCTGCTATTGCCAGCTGATGGAGCAAGTGTTATAGAGGTATAGGACAGTGATTTCTTTTACGGATAAATAGAACACACTGTAAATAGTGGCACCTGCCAGGAAAATATTAGGAAATTAATACTTTTTTTTTCCATTCATGGGGGGACAAAGCTAAATACAAATGATTAGATTTCCACATAGTTCCTGCAGAGTCATTAGAGCCAGCCTGTGGCCACTTCTGAAGCCCATTTGTTTTGCAATAAATGACAATTAATCTCTCCTCCCCTGGCTGATACATGTTGTCCTGCAAATAACGTTTCAAATAAATCTCAGTTCTCTCTCATTTCCAACATTTATTTAATGGGTTAAGGGAAAAAATATTATGTGATGGTCATTGGCTAAAGTAATGAGGAAATCAAACAACCTCCCTATATCTTTAATTTTGTAACAGGATCTGTCAGAGAAACCTAGGAGATTTATGCATCCTTCTATGAAAATTAACAAAAAGGTGAGATAATAAATATCAGCATCTTCTCTGCTATAGCTCATTCACAAATTAAGCCCATTCCCAACACATTATGTTTGTTTGCCCTGAAATAATCTTTCTATAGGTGTGTAAGAGGTAGCCTCTTTTATAGTCTATGACTTCTCAACCGATTTATCGATGTCCAGAGCTGAAGAAGATGAAAAATAACATTTCAGAAACAAAATATTTTATATGTAAGGTGAATTTAATAATTAAGAGAACATTTTCTGTGTTGATTTATACTGAAATTTCTTGATTAAATTCTATAGAAAGGAGCACTGACTTGTCACCTTAGCTTGATAAATCTAATTCTGATGTTTTAGATTTGAAGTCCCTACAAAAACAGCAAACTATAAAAGCTGGTAAGGGAAAAACAATTGGCTCTCTTGTGGTTGGACTCAATGATCTCAAAGGTCTTTTCCAACCTAGTGATTTTTAGCCAAAGTGACTTGTTCTCATGATTTCTTGGTAGATGTTTAAGTGCTTTCATTGTTACGACATGAAACAGAAAATAATAACTCTTTTATTATCTTTAATAACACTTATATTGTACAGCTACATACCAAATTCTTATTTCAAATATCCTTAATCAGTGGTTGATCAATGGTGGTATTTATTGCTATCATATATGTTGCAAAGAGGTGGGGAAACCAAAAAACCCTTTTCAATACAACATTAACCTTTTTAAGAAGAGGTGACCTATATCTATTACTGAATGAATTTTAGGGGCATCACTTGGTGAACATGCACTTAATTATCAACACATTTGAGTTATATTTAACTAATTACTCTGTAAAGCTGGATCAGTCAGAAATCTACTCTTTTGAGACGGAATATCCAAGCTACCGGTTTTTTATTTGAAAAGAAGGAGATTTATTTCAGCAAGAAAAAATAGTCCATACAGTCAGTCCTTGACTTAGCACCTACCATGTTCAAGGCACAGGACTTATTTTACAGCTTGGGGAGGAGGGGAGATAAAGCAGCAATTGTATAATAATGGTATTTGTTGTTGAAAAGTCTTGGAAAATAGGACGCTATAATTTCTTCTGTACATATAATACAGGGAATTTCTGACATATAAATATTTACACTTCACTGGAAATTTACTAAGTTACTTTAATTATAATAAAGCAAATGCGGAGTGCAGAGCCTTTGACGTAGTCTGCATGATGTAGATTTTGTTGTGGTGCCCTATAGTAAGGGCTGTGGAGTAGTACTCATCACTGAAAGGGAAACTGTCAAGATCAGTTAGCTGATCTTCAGCTTTTTGTGTGAAATATAAATGCATGAGTGAGGCATCGCTAACAGGAAAAGAACATAAAATGTTAGTTCCAGGAGCTGTGGACTGTTAATGTCTAGATATGTGAAGGAAAATTTTATTTTAATTTTGGTATAGTTGAAACTATGTATTTTAGTATTTTTAAGTGTCTAGAATTTGTCCAAAGATTGTTTTCTTTAATGTAATTTTATATCATTTAAATTTCTAATTTTAATGTAGGAGTAGTTTAGGGTTTGAACTAAAGGGACAAAGATTTTGATTTGAGATCCAAGGAATGTTTCAAATGTACGGTTCACTTGAGCTTCCTTGGGGTTTGTTCTCTTTTTAAAACAATGCATCCCTTTCTCCTTATAGTTAATGTATTACCTATTTTATAAAAAAAAAAAACAAGAAAAGAAAACAAAAAAAACACCAGAAAAACTTCCCGTTTTATGCAATGTCCACAAGACCAATGGAAACATTTTCCTGAGACTAGGCTGAACATTGAATTTAGAAAAATGAATTAAAGCTATATTTTACAAGGTCACTGTGAGCAAAGATTTTAACACACAGCAGTGTCGCATTGACTACTGTCTGGTTTTACCTTAGCCTTTGCTGTTATATATTCTAGTTTGTAAACTTTTTTTTAGAAAGACCACCACAGCTGCCTTGTTTTAAAAAACAAGATCTTACTCTTGACAGTTAATCAATAAGCAAAACCCAAAAAGTAATAACGCATGACTTGAGAAATATTGTTTTCGTTCATAGCCAGAGGCTAGGGCTTGCCAGTATGTTAAGATCAATCAGTCTTTCCCCTCAGATTGAACTTGCATCCAGATCACCAAATCTGTAAATGTACAGTAAGCACTTGCATTGTGGAGTTTGCAGATGATGTGCTAGGGCATGGGGGGAAAACAACAACATTTTCTGGATGTCCTAAGAATGTAGAAAGGCAGAAGGAGAAAGAAAACCTGGACTGAAGATTGGAAATATCTGAGTGAGGCAATCATTTTTATGAAAAGGAAATTGCAAGTGCTCTGAAGGTGCTCGAGTTGATCCAGCTCAGTGCTAAATCATCTCATGCAGAGGCAGAACAACGAACAAACAAGCAAGCACCCGACCTCCTGGTCAGAGTAGTTCTGCTTGGTGGAAAAAATTGATGAGTTCAGTGTTAGGAAGAGGCACCTTCGGTACAACATCATTCACTTCTCATAGAGAATAAGGAAATGGAAACATGGGTTTGTGAAGGGTTGTTCTTCACTTTGTCAAAGGACAGGGAGAAGAAGCAATCAAATTTTCAAACTAATGCTTGGAAATGATAAACTCTAGCATGCACACAAGTTGTGCTGTTGCTATATTGCAAATACTGTTGAACAGTTTACCCTGGGTAGATGGCGACCGAATTCCTTTTCATGGCTCCCTACTTTAACAGCTCTTCTTGTGCTTTCTGTGCATAGTCTCACTCTAGCTACTAATCTCAGTTGCTAAAATTAATTAGGATATAAACACACCTAGAAAGCCTGTAAAACTTCATTTATGCCTCCAATATAAAACAGAACATTTGGCAATGTTAATTGAAATGATAAAAAGGTTTGTAAGACATCAAGAACTCCTCAAGTCATTCCTCCCTACCTTGGTTTAATGACATAGTAAATGCTGGTTTTCTGGATATGATTATAGTTTTAAACAATAAACAGTGAGCAAATTCCATTATCTTATGTCAAGGAACCCTCCAGAGAAGATAAAAATGCAGTTAATAAACAAGATTACTTTGCAATGGCAATTGCTCCATAATAGAAAGTTCACTTTCTAACCTTCTACTCTAGGATGCTAATAAGTTAATCAATTCAGGCCCCATCTGAGTTGCTGGCAGCAGTTTTTCCTCCCATTGGGACAAAAGTAAATGCAAGGTTTCTGTTGAGGTACAGGAAGAAAGGAAGCAAACAGTAAAACTGCCTTATTTCATTTGGAAGTGATTGCTTTAGGCAGTTATGCACCTGCAGCACAGATCCTGTTACCAAGAAGCATAAATAGCCTACAGTAAGTTTAGTGAGCCTTTTCTTTTTTTCTTTAAAGGGAGTTGAAATACTCAATTTGCATGTAGATACCAAAGCAGGGAATAATTTCCATGTTAGGTGATTGGCACTATTCCAACACACCTCTGTCTTTGGTTAAATATTAATCCGTTACATGCCCTGGTGTTACCTGGCATCAATCGCTCCTAAATCAGTATACTTTTGGGACTGTTGACAAAAATTCAGAGGTTTTACTTTCACTTCGTGCAGAATCTTACATTTCATTGCTAATTTAGTAACTAATAATAAAGAAAATACTGCTGTAGTGTTTTACCCCAATTCCCAATTATGCACAGCCTATTTTTTTTTTCTCCTCAGACCACTTCTTTATAGTAAGCAGTATGCACTCAGCTTAAAATGAATAATCAATGTATATGGACTTTATCCAAAGCATAAGAATATCCTATTAACAGTGATTTTTCTGATTATAATTATTTCATTTCATTTTAATAATTATTATTGTGATATTTAAGTAGTTTGGTTTATAAAAGTGTATATAGAAAGTACTTCTTTCCTCCCTCACACTCTGCAGAAATATATGATTTTCCCTGTATTTATCTCCTTTTCTTCTTAGCTGTGTAATACTCCTAGATGCTTTGAAAGCAGACTTGATCTGACATTCCAGCATAGCTGTAGCTGGAATTAACACGTCCCAGCTTTTTCCTTTACCCTTTTTGCCCATTATTAAATGTCTTTAGGAAAGGAGATTATTTATGTTATCCCAGAAAAAAATATTTGGAAAAAAATCCCATCATGCTTCATAAAACTCTACCTATGAGAGAAGATGACTAACAGAATAGCGATCAGTGAAATTTCATTCATTATTAGGACCAAAATAAGGTTCCTTCCAGTTTATGTTACTGCAGTGATTGATCTAAATAGAAAAGAACATCTCAGTACTTTCAGAAAAATGGTTTTCATACCTTAGCTACAGCAAGGATGGAGTATGGAAAGGGCATTAGAGGCTAACGTACTGTCAGTATTTAAAAAAGATATCTAGGATGAAATGGGTAATGATAGGATGGCTGGCTTAATGGTAATCTGAGTGAATTTAAAATTGATCATGGGGAAAATACATCGCATGAATCGGCTGCTAAAGAATTAAAAGGCGGTGTCGTTGGTGATGAGTAATTTTATACTCTGAAACTTACAGGTTGTCAAAGGAGCTTGATGTTTTGGACATCACAAATAGAGCTGATAACTGCAACGCAATCTCTTTAGATGTCGTCTGTCAAGCCTTTGACTTAGTATCACCATAAATTCTTTTAAAATAACATATATACTGAATAGATTAAAAGCAAATTAAAAATAAGATTACATCAGTAATTACAGTGGCATTTCATCAGCAATGGGGAGTTTCCTGCAGTTCTGAAGAGATCTGTCCAGAATGCCCCAACAGTTTATTCTGTTTGTGACTGGTTTGGAAGATGTCTGACTAGGTCACACCTGTATTTCTACCTCTTTTGATAACTCCTTTCTTTTCAAAGACTGGGTTTTAAGGCTTAATTTGCATATCTACTTAGAATGCACTAATACATAAAAGATTGATTTCTAAAACTTCTGTTCCCAGATATTCAGATTTAATACTGTGCCTTTATGCTAATAGTTTGTTGGCTTAGAGCACAAATCAGATGGCCAATTTTGAATATTTGGCTTAAAGTACACAATCAGAAAACACCTTACCCTAATGCTTTGGATCTGTTTGGGCTTCAATCAACCCTGCTCCTTTGATTTTGCTTCTGACTTTACAAGTTAAGCTTGCACCAGATGCAGTCCTTCCCGTACCGAACAATATCGATCCCTTCCCTGTAGAATCACTTGACTCGGCATGTTAAGCCTCTGTCCAGGACTCTATGTGAGAATGGGGGACTGAGAAAAAAGCTAGTCCTGCTGCGTGCAGACAAGCTGCTCAGGGTGCGCGTGGATCTCCTGGGCTGACAGAAGAGAGCCCACTTGTCTTGGGAGTAATGGTGAGGCTCAGCTTATTGATTTTTTTAATTTATTTTTTTTTTTGAGCCATCTGGATTGTGAATGATGATGTTGCCAATTAGAAGCAGGGGTCTCCTCCTTTCTCGGGAACCATCTTGCAGTGATTGCTTGCCAGGAGCGATATCACTGTCCAAGGCAAATTTTAGCTGTTACCCAGCCTACCAATAAATCTTTTTGCCTGCCTTAAAAACCAAACAGACCAAACCACCAAAACACTTCCCCAATGATGTTTATAGTAAGCATTAAATATTTTGTATTGCCCTGCTCAGCATGAACTCAGGCTGAAACCTGTGCATTGCACATTACTGAATGGTGTGTTAAACAAATGGTGACAAACACTGATGGTGTGATTGTCGTATTTCCATATTATTTTCATCAGTTTTATTGCTAGCACTTCAGTTTATAAACCATTGTATGTTGTGGAATCCAACACAACCCCGTAGCCTAGTCTTTAGTGTTTCTATCAGAAACATTCCTCCTCTCTCTCCAAAACTACTTAGCTGGCATTAAACAAGCTGCTTCTAGTGTTTGAAATAAAAGCTGACCTGCTGGCAAGAAGGTAAGGGACTTTGCAGAGAAAAAAAAAGACATGCCAGATTGACTGCTAGCAGTTATTTAGAACTGCTTGTCATGCAGCAGATAATTCTGACTTTTGGATATTGAGCATTTGCTGTCATTTTGTTAAGGACTTTGCACTAATCCAGAGGTAGAAACTCCAAAGTCAGTGAAGTACTGTCCACAGCCTTGCTGTACTACTTAAGGCTAAAAAGGCTCCTGCAAATGCAGAGATCTGGAAACAGGCTAGAGAGATTTTTCTCATCTAGCTTCCAAGGTATTAAGAGAAGTCAGCTGACACTTGGGAGTCTCTCAATCCTTTTCCTCTTCAGCTGACCCTTTCCATATGACACTGGAAGGCTTGCTTCAAACTAAAGGCTGGGTTTTTTCATTTCAAGGTCTCGAGGACAGCAGCATGTGCATCCTTCACGCAGGGTCCTGCTCTGTGGTGATAGAAAGGATAAAGGCTAATACCCAATGTTATTTTTTAGCTTCAGAAGTAATTCTTGCAGGCAGATTTCTGTGCACCTCCTTGCTCAGGTGATTTGGTTTGCCATCCCTGTGTGCCCATTACTGTAGTTCCCTGTGACGAAGTAATTTCTACTGTGAAGACCAGAGATTGCGTCTCAGCGGAGTTAGGAGGAGGTGGGAGATAGCTTTAAAATGATGTTAGTTTAATTTACAAATAAATTGCCCCAAAACAATTAAAGCTATTTCCAGGCATTCAGCACTGGGTTTGAAAATACTTTTTTAAGGACTTCTACTGGCTGTATGTATTCTGGAGGCCAAAAAAGGCATTTCAGCAACTGTTTGCCTTTCTCCTGAGAATCTATGCAACTTCTGATCACATCTGCAGTGCACTGAAGAGTAGTGACTTCTGTTGATAAGGTAGAAGATGTATCATTCACAATGATGTTGCTTCTGCAGGACTAAGTACAGAAATCAGTAAAAAACCTCTCTTGATTTAGCAGACACCTCTTTGTAGTCACCAACACAGTATCATTATATTTAGAGTGTTCTTTCGAGTTACAACCCACTGTATTGATTTATTTTAAACAAATGCTTTCAATTAAGTCAATGCATTTCTCCTTCACCTCCCACTTTCCCTGAAGTTAGACTGATTTGTATGACACACCGTTACTTTTATTAGCAGATCATAAAACACATGCTCTCTCAAAGAAAAAGCTATGCCTCCTTTCCCTACGTACTTGAATGCCTGATAAACAAAATGGTGCAGGGGTCTTGGTCACTATTAAAATTACTCTGCCCAAAGAATGAGAAATAAAAAGAAAGAAATTACCTACCCCCAAATAAGGAATTCTTGTGAAGATCTGTTCTCGTTTGAAGCTGTGCTCATGTAAGGATTATACTGCTTTTTATTCCAACTTATATCAGCTTTTGTGAACGATCTTCCAGATCAGTTAGGCGTTCAGGCATAGAGAATAAAATGTAACCGCTGTTGTATGTGAGATCCAACCAATTACACAAAAATGTGAACAAAAGAAGCACAAGAACACAAAAGTGTTCAAGCATCCATTATAAACAGTTCCAATTTCCTTTTTAAATGTCAAGTACAAAATATATATTTTACATGCAAATAACACTGGAGTGTTGTTGCTAATATACTGCTGAAATTACATTTTCTTAGCATGACCTTTCTTGCTAACAATAACTTATATTTTAATTAAATCTGTGGCCATTTTCATTTCATGCCAAATATCCCCATGCCATATATTACTGAACTTTCATGTCAGGAAAGAAAGTTTAAAGGTTGCAGGCTTAAATACTTACTTGGGTTAAACTTTTTTATTAATATATGAAAGAAATCACATGTGTTTACCATCCCTACTGGTTTGTGGGTTTTTAGGCTCAAAACACCCTAACTTTTGCTAAGCTCTCTATGTCAGGCTGGCAAGTCTTTAACTTCAGTGTCTCTTTCAGGCTTTTTGGTACTTACAGGTCCAGCGCTGCTTCACTAACAGCTAAGGCTACTCTTTCAGTAATGAAGAAGCACACTGGTTTTCTTTCTCAGAAAAGAAAATAATATTGTGACAACTCTGCATTTTAAAAGGAGGGGAGCTTGCATTCTGGTGTAAGCGATTGCAATCTGGGGAAAAATTGATTGGGGCTTTTGAGGATATATACACCTTTATTCAGATGGAAATAGGACATTAATCTGTTAAGAAATTCAGGCGTCTTCATGCATAGATGCTACTTTTACTGTTGAACGGTCTGAGATGGATGTCACTTTGAGCACATTCCCCAAAGGAACAGGATACAGAAGATGCTTATTAAGAACCTTCCCAACTCCTTCTCCCCAGACATACAAAGGCTTTTTGCTTCTGTGCTGCCACAGACGCTATGGGGTATTGCTGTAGTTTAACAAATACACTTCTGTGAGCTCTAGAAAACCATGAAATAAAAATTTACTTGATTTTCACTGTAGGTTTCTGACATGCTCTAATTTTTTATAGCATTTCATTATGCATTCTCAATTCTCACCCCAGCCCCGAGCTTAGCAGTAGAAAGTTGATAATTTAGACACCCATGAGGCATAAGGAACAAAGATGTATTTTAGAATTAGTTCTTGGCAGCTCAGCTTCCCTGCTGGAGCTCAGGGCATTTCTTCAAGGCTGTCTAATCCTTCAGGTTAGCTATCAGATGGGGAGCTTGGACCTTGCCTTTGGTGTTGAAATAGTCACAGGCTCGGAAGCAGACCAGAGCTAGAAACTCTGGTTTAGGCTTTCTGTTAATGGACTTCAAGGTTTGAGACATATGCAAGCTGTAAAATTCTGTGTAGGTGGTTGCAGAGTCTCAGGAAGAAAATATATTTAGTTCTGACTCTAAAAAGCCACAAAATTATACAGATCTAGACTTTCAGCTAGGTTGGTTTTAGTGCACTTGAGGAAACAACTTTCTGAAAATGACCTCAGAGATCAGCAGCGATAGAAGGGGAGAAAGAATGAATTCCTGGAGGCAGAGGATATTTGCCATAATTGTTTGTTGGCCTTTTAATAGTACGTTGGCAGTGATGATTGTTTTGTATCAAGTTAAAATGCTACAGTTGCTGTCTGCTAGTATAGCAGAATGACAAATCAAGAAAGAAGTAGAAATAATCTCTCATGTCTTAAAAGGATAAATGTCTTCCTCAAGGTTTTAAACAGCCATGAAGCTTGGAAGGTTTTTTCAGGTGTCAAATGAGTTTATTATATGGCTGAGCTTGATTCCTTCTTAAAGTGTCTGGGGTATTACAAGTGTCATTTCATGAGTATTCTGTATCACTGACTTTAATGATTGATGGCCTGAGGGCGAGAAGCTTCATGGTATGATCTCCTAATGTGTCTTCAAGATACCAGTAAGCTGTGTTTACAACTCATGTTCTCAAGATCTGGAGCAAGTGCTATTTGTGTAGGACATGTCGTCTTTAAGCTTTATAATAACAGAAGGTGCTGTAGTTCCCTGTTATGAGAGGATCTCCAGAACTTTTTTGAGGACTCACCAGAAATTCGTTTGAGGGATTCATAGTTTAAAATATATTCTGAAATAAAAAAACAACCACCAAACTAAGGTTTTCTTACTTGTCAGACATCAGACACTAGCAGGTGTGTGTGTATTCCTGAGCGTTTGGGTTTTGAGGTTGGTTTTTCACTTGTGGTTGATGTCTTTTTTTCCCTTACATTATATAGCAATGACAAAAGACAGACAAAAGTAAACAGGAAAAAAAAGCAGTTACATGGCCACAGCTCTTCCTTTACTTATCATAAGGGAATCATCAGCCAGTGGAAGAAGATAAGCAATGAAGTGTATACCACTGAGCTCTGGATAACTAGAAGCAATTTTTGATCAGACTAAACACTTCACATCAGTACATCTCTAAATAAAATAAGAAATGACCCTATGGCACTGTGTTTATAAAAAGAAAAATATGGAGGAGAAAAAAAAATAAGCAAGCCAAGAGAATTATCCTGCAGTTGCACCCAGTCATGTGAATAGAAGCTTAACAGTTTAATTAAGCCTGTTTGTGTGCTGTGATTTGATTGTCATGAGCTTTGAAGGAGGGTTCCCATAACTTGTTATTGGGACCAGCTGGAAAATTTTCAAGAGGAGTTTGGCTTCTGACCCAGGATTTTGTTGCATCTCTTCAAACATCTGCAGTGGCACACTGGGAGCAATGCTTGCAAAAGAGGAAATTTAAGATGGAAATTCATCTGGTTACTGAAAGTTGGTAGTGAGCATAGAGTTGCCAGGGAAGATAAACTGTCCCTGGAGTTTGGAGGCTTAGGACACAGGTATAAGACATGCATGGACTTGGGCTGTTCCTGTGTCTTCAGGTGAGGCAGCTATGTCTTTTAACATTTTTTGATGAGAAATGAAGCAGGAAGAGGAGTAACTTGATTCTACTTTGTTAAAGTAGCAGCTGGAGAATAAATCAAGTGGAGCATCCTGTGTAAGCAATCATTCTAAAGAATAACACAAGATAGTTAAAGAATAAAGTCTGAGAAATGCTTCCACTGATCTAAAACGTCTGAGTGGCCTGCAGCTAGAACCCTATAAAATATTCAATTATGCAAGTGAAAATTTGCCTGGCAAGAAATGGCTACTCTAATTAAATTTTGAAAGGTGTTTTTAAACTTTTCACCTTATTAGAAAACAGTAAGGATCTGAATCTTCATTACACCATCCGTGATAAGTGCCACCAGTTCTGCTAAGATGAACTGATGCCATAGAATAGAGAAGGAATGGAGAAAGGGATGGAAAGGTTGCTAAAAATGCATCTTCTTGAAACTAACGGTTCATATCAGGAGAACACCTTGGTGTAGACACTCTATGCTGAGTAATGCCATCATGGTTGTAGTTTTTTTCTTTCTATGATGCTCAAGAAGAACAAGTAAAGTAGTTACGAATGTAGCAAGACTACAATTAGCATCTCTCAATATGACACAAAAAAGTCAGCTTGTATGATTTCTCCTTGCTAAATGAGGGGAGGAATGGAAGTCAAATTCCATACAAATTGTTAGAAATTAAGCAGCTTTAACAGGAGCAGGAAAGAAAAGAATGCAATTGCCTGTATGTGTTATTCTACTGCCTCATCACAAGTGTCTATGTGGTGGTGTTAGGCTCTGCTGGGTCTTTTTTGCCTTCTTGGGTAGAGGCAGGTTGCCCAAAGCAGTTGCTCTTGGCAATTCTAGTTGTCTTCCTGAAAGAGACAGCAAGAAAAATACGGGTCTAAAAATTGCCCAGCAACAACTGGTTAAAATAGGTAACTAGCCAATTTTACAAACTCTGGAATTCTGAAGCATCTAAGCAGGATCTTTACAATCAATTATAAGCTTTGTTATTTTGTGTTTTAACAACTTTGTGTCATTATTGCAAGTACATGTTTCAGTAAAATTGGATTCTTTTTTATTATTCATTATTCTCTAGGGATAGAACTGACTTTGAATTACTCTGAATAGAGATTAGTCACTCCATTTTCTTAAGATTAAAAGGCTTTTTAGAAGGATCAGTTGGAAAAACTTTGGTGCACCTAGCATATAAACTGTGCGTTTCCCAGGACACCATGTGGGAAGTCCTGAGTCTGAAGGACCTAGGTTCAGTGCAGGTCTCCCAAAGCCAGTGTTCCTGTCAGACCTGGCCAGGCTACAAGACAACATTCTACCATGTTTTCTCAAAACTGTAAATATTTTAAATACACAAGAAAAATCATGTTGCCAAAACAATTCCTTATGCCCTGCAATTGAAAAAAACCACAATGGAACCAAAACCAGTTTAATTACCAGTGGTCATTAATGCCTCAGAGATCATTCACAGTGTCAAAACATTAGGTTGTAGAGTTTGCAAATATATGAATTAACCTTCTCATAGCACTTCCCAGTCTCCTTGGTGAAAAGCCCGAGATAAGCCCAGGTTAAGGCTGGGACTTCCAAAATTTTTTGTCTTGGCTACATCTGGACTGCCAGTACCTCCCAGACTTGCAAGGTTTAGAAAGCCTGTAACAGTCAGACCTGCTGTGTGGTGCTGGAGTCCCAGTTCTGGTGTGATTAACATCCCTGGACCAACACAGGCACAGAACACTGTCCGGACTAGGAGGTACCAGTAAAGACCATCTGATCTTGTGTCCTTACTCCAACAGGAATTAAAGCCAGGTGTTTCTTAGGAAAGTGAAGTTCATGATATATGCAACCCCCACCTCTCCTCCTTTGCTGCTTCTGGGGAAGGTGGCTTATCTATGATAGTGATTGTTCTTTTACCATGGTAAATTTTTTCAGGCAAGAATATCTGTAAGTGCCTTGAAGCATAAGGAACATTTACAGATCTACATAAATGCATAATAATAATAGTCTGTGCCCTTGGCCATGAGATTTGATAGACCTTATAATTTAATCTCAACTAGGGCAGTGTATCTGCAGATAATGCTCTTTTTTCATGTGCACAGTCCTACTACTTGCCACAAAATACCATGCTGTAGTAGTTTTAGTATCTGTCAAGAATCACCTTTCCATGCAAATAAATATGCTAGCTGTAATAAAATGAAGTATACAGAGAAGTAAAGACAACTGCAGTTTTACAGCGTTAAAAACCCCCCAGCTCCAGGCATGTTTATCTCTTGGAAAGTGGAAGGGTGTGGTCCACTAGGAAAAGATAAGCACATCAAATTCTTTCTCTTAGTGTGGTACTTTTGACGTTCCTGTCTTTTAGACCCACTACCTGGTGACTGATACTGGAATTTGGCTTAGGATTGTTTCTTTACATCCTGGCTGTTCCCTCTGTTTCTTGTAGAAACTCCAAAGAAAGATACATTCAGAGACTTATAGGACAAGACCCAGCTTTTACTGGTTTCTATTTCTGTGGAAACATGTCAACACATATTGGCCAAATTTAGGGTTGCTTTAGTACAAACCTGCTGTTCTTCTAATGACATCAATGCTTGAATTGAAGGTTGTTCAAGAATGGGGAAATATTATTTAAAAATCCCACAATATTTCTCAAAGTGATGTTATTAAAGGAGACACATTTTAACAGCTACTTTTTCAGAAGTTTCTGCCTATGTTGGCATATTACTGTTAATATTTTCTGTTTTGCTGTGCACAGAAATTCAGTGCTTGTGTGTCCATGCTTGAACAAATATTTCTGTGCCTTAAATGAATGATAGATAACTCCCTGTTCTGCAAATTCATCCACACAGCCTCTTATTTATGCACAAAATGGTAGCTTTATTTTTTTTAATGGAAGTGATAAGGAAAAATTCTATAGAATTCTATATTTTTGATATATATTTTTTTCATAATCCAAATCACAGTGATTAGCACTACTGGCCTTTAGCAAGGTACTTCAGCATGGGCTTAGTTTTAGACACAGGAGTAGCACTGGCTTTAATACTGCTGCTGAATGGTTTCAAGTCATGTAAATACTGCAGCGCCTTACCAAATTTTAGCCAAAAATTACCTATAAGGTGGGTGTGATATTGTTTGAGGAAATGTGTTTAATACTTACAGCAAGAGGTTTTAAATGCCCCATTTTCCCTAGCATAGTTCATCATCAAAGTCATGTTACAAGTCAGATGTATTTTGTCAAGGTGTTTTAGCTTAACAGTTTAAGACTGTCTCAACAACAAAAATTATCAAATATATTGATATTACAAGGCTGCAACCTAAAAAGTCCTAGTTTCTGTGGCATTGGTAAAATACATAGAAAAGCATGTAAAGCTGAAGTGTGAAGAAAATATCTGAAGGTGTATATTTACAGCAAACCTAAGGAAACCTATTCAATACTGAATATTCTCTTTCGGTGTGACAGTGATGGTGTCTGGATTTCCATTTTTCCGGTTTACAGAGGCAACTCAGTAAGAATAGTACCTTGTGTTTCAGTCTCCTGCTCACGGATATAACAAGGCAAGAGAGCTCTTGATTTGCTTTTGTGAGCACTCCTCATCTAGGCTCATTAATAGTTTATGTTAATTTATTTTAAAAAGTCGGTTTCTGCTTTGCTCTAAGGTTTATTTATGATTATATTTAGGCAACGCATTTCCTTGCTAAGTAGCTTTCCTACGTAACACAGAGGAAGAGTGCGGTACTGCAAAGCTGAGCTATGGGGTCAGACACAGTCATGAGAGGCAGTTGGTGCTAAATGCTTGGGATTAGATGAGCCAACTAGCAACAATCATCTTAGTTCAGCAGTGCTGTCTTCCATGTCTCTCCAGTTTCATAGAACGTTGTTGCATAAAATTCTCTATCACTTCTGACATTAGTCTTCAGAGTCAGGAGCTTTCTGACTGCTTGGAAGCTGAGTCTGAGAGGCAGAAGAAAAACATCACAGCAATGCAATTTATTCTTGGAGCCTGCTGGTTTCATATTTCTTTAGCTTGGTGGCAAAACCAGAATGATCCGCATGCACAATGGTGACAAATGCCAACTGACACAGGTGCAGAACAAGTCTTATGACCCATGTAAACTTCCAATTCGAGAGCACAATGCTGATGGGGATCTGATTAGTATGCACTTACATGGAACAGACTGAAAGGGGAGTCGTTTGAATAGCATTAACATTGTATTAAGCAAGCCAACCTTATTGCAGCCGAGCAACATTGGGTGTCTGAGAGACAGCATGCAGAATGATGCAATTCTGAAAAGATATTAAATTAAAGTAGAGCTGTGCCTTCGGATCTGCTCTCATTACCTGGAAAGAGGTTGGTAGTATTTGTACAGTCTTGGGTGGGAAATGCAGCTACTCAGCACTCTGTCTTGTATGAGACCGATTTTATGATAATTACCCCACCCCCCAAGAAACACCCCAGATCCATGTGAGTGATTGTGAGTTGTGTCAGATAATGTTTGCAAAATAGCCTGTTTTCAATGCTTTTGGCTTCTTCACCTGGAGGCCCTGACTTTCTCACTCTTGGAAAGGTTGCAACTGGTCATGTTAATGCTGTCTTCAAGAAGGTGGGAGTAGGAAAGGGGAGAACTAAAACACTGTGGGAAAGATGGTTCTGCACTTTGTATTCTAACATGGAAACTGGAAAGGCCTTCCTTTCTCTTGCTGACAGAGCTTTTATTCAGGGCATTTAACATCACAATTCCTATCACTAACAGAGAATTACATGGATAGGAAGAAAAGGTTTTAATTCATTCCAAGCTGATTAGCACACTTCCTTAAGAAAACACAGGTTTGACATCTGGCTTGATTTGCAAGGCAGAGCCTGGGTCTTCTAGTACTTGAGTCTTCTGTATCTCAGGTGAGTAATCCAACCACTAGATCTTTGACTAGTTGGTGATGTGGTTTGGGAAAACAGAATCCCTGAATGATTACATCTACATCAGTCCTAGAAGTGATACAGGCTGGGGTGTGATGGATCCAAGTGTCTCATTGTGAAAGAAGTAACAAAGGCCATGGAACTACCGGGTTTGAGATGGTATGTGTAGAGAAATAAATTTTGGGCACTTAGAGAATCATAAAGCATGTAGAGATTTGAGGGACTGGTGCTTAAAAAATAAGAGGTTCCCTCATGACTATAGTCTTGCCAAGTTCAAAGGTAACGCTCAACCTAGGAACCTTTATTTCCACCCTTCTGTATGTCTTTCATGCAACTAATTCAATTAAGGGAACACAAATATGCTGAAGACATTTTTGTTGTGGTGATTAAACACTGTTCCTGTTACAGTTAGGAGTAAGAAATGTTTATTAGTGTCCTTGGTGTAAACGGACCCCTAAGTAATAATTCTAATGGCACAAAAATCGCTTATAATTGCTGGACTTCCCAGAAATGACTTTCAGAGGAAATCCGTGTAGCCAATTGCATTACTGACTCCTCAGATCAATATTGTATTAGTCCCATTGCACGGATATCCACAGGGCAAAGTAGCAAACTATTAGCATTTCATTAACAATATACCACATTGCAAGATTATTACTCAAACGACTGATGACCCAGGCAGGACATATCTTCAAATATTTATGAAGAACTAGTAATCATCTCTTTTTCTTTCTTTTCTTCCCACCTCCCCCTTCCTTCACTGCCTTTCACTCAAGAGTTTGTGAGGATTTTCAGATTTCCATATGTTAAAACTCTTCCATTAATAACAGAATAAATGCATCAGGTCAGCAGCAGCATCATGGTTGCCAGTGTATTTTTCCAATGAGTTTTAATAAAACTCAACACTCTTTAGATTATATCCAGGCCTTCCCTTCCCTCTTTTTCTTAACAACTCAGGCTCCAATTAAATTTAAATGGAAGTGTAGCATCTTTGTGACCAATCCACTTGTATCTCTGTAACAGAGAGGGGAAAGAAGAACTCAGAATATCAGTAATGGGATAAGTGTGAAGGACTAGAAATAATTCAGAGATGGAGCCACTGGTTTAAAAACCATGTATATATGTGTATTAGCATCTAATTATTTAATAAATACAGCAGATGCAGAAGTAATTTATTGAAACCCAAATCTGAATTAAAGTGCTTAATATGCTTTTTTTTAAAAATTAAATTGCTTTTTTTTTCCTGCAAAGGTATCCCAAAGAACATTGTCTTCAAGATCATTCAGCTACTCTGTGTATTTTATAAGCTTGCCCAAACAGCTGTGTCCAGCTCCATAAAATCACTGTGTTATCAGCATACCTTTTGGCTTTTTGGCTTGTGCGTAATTAAAGCAGATTACTCCAGAAACTCATAGAAGGTCATAGGTTTGTATGGGACAAAGACAAGAGGTTAAGATGAAGTGTATTGCAGCTGCCTTCATACAATTTTCTCTGTTTTACCACCACAGATATACAGGTTTATATTTCATGGACTGTTCGCATTTTACGTATGCATTATAGTAACAGCCTCTGGTTGATAGAGACAGAACTGAAAAAGACTGTATTTATTATGTGTATATAAACTATACCAAATGTTTGAATCTAATAATATAATATGATGATATAATAAACATGATTTATAGCAAGTTAATATAAGTTCTAGTCATAATAATTGTTATATAATAATTATAACAATTAGTGTTAATATAATTTTTCTGTTTTATCAATGGGCACAGTTGGAAGTTTCAAAATTCATTGTAACGTTTTTTAGTTTATAGTTTCTTTTCTTCTGAGTAGAGAACTGAGTCCTATATAATTGGAGTCTAAGGCAGCAAAGAAAAAATAGCCCATTACGAACGATTCAGTAAAAGTTCAATGTATTTTATACATTATATTATCTATATCATAGTAATAACTACCATTAAGAGGAAGACTTTTGCTTCAGCCTATTGTAATTTACTATTACTTTCTTTCCTTATGAGTTAGTCTAAATACAGAATGCCTGGGTAGGCTCTGATTGGGTATGAAGTTAAAGAAAATAGTAATAGATACTTTTTTACAGCCTGATGTTTCCAACAGCACTTAATCAGATGACTTGCCAGGTGAATCTCTGAATTTGGAGGCCTGAGTCTGTAGATATGGCATGTGCACCAAAGTCTATATTATGGACCAGGGCACTTGGAGCAAGCTGAGAGCAAAAGAACATTTGCTGTGTGACACTACTAAAACATGTCTGAGAAAAATGGAAGAAGATTTAAAGTAAACACCAACACATTGTACCTAACCACCTCCCTGCCCCGCCACCGAAACCCAAAATAATCCACAGCACAAACCTCCCTCCCAAGAAAAAAACCCACCATTGTCTTAAAGCATGTTTCTTAAGAATGTAGCATTACCAGAAGAAGTTGTTCTGTTGACATTGAAAATTATCGCCTTTATCACCAGTTAAACTTACTCTAAATCTTAAATCCCTAGACTATACCTCTTAGGTGGACATCAAGGAATATGCTGGTGTGCTGCAGAGCTAGCTGCAGAGTTGCCAGTCCCAAGATGCAGTGCAGTGCCACAGGGCTGGCTGAGGCTGTTGGGATGGTGGTCAGAAGAACGGTTCCTCACTCCACAGCTTTGCTGCTTTTGGGAAACTAGACTGTATGTGTTAGTACCCAGTACTGGCCCACTTGGAAACTCTGATCGTAAATCGGACAAACTTTTGGCTTTCGGAGGACTTGACATTTAATGAATGGACAAGTTGTGTCAGGACTGTAGATACACTGATGAAATATTTTCAGGATTTGGGTGTCTGTAAGTAGACCTGTTCTAAAGTTTCTATCATGTCTTTTGTTTTCAAGTAAGTGTTGTGTTTCAGGCTCTAGGCTCCTTATTCAGAGTATCTGAGCTGCTGATCCGTACCCCATATGGGGAAACCTAGTTTAGGACAGAACAGGTAAAATAGGCATGTGCAAAAAAGATCTCCTTAATTTCAGCTATCTTGGCTCATTTTTGAATCATTCTTAAGTCTACTTGTGGCATGAAGATGGATAAATGCTAACGATACTGCTAAGACTACAACTTTGAGCTTATCTCTCTTTTTGTCCTGATCTGGAAAAAAGATTCTGTGAACACAGCATTCTGTCATTTTGTCTCATCTATCACCCTATGAGTTCCCTTCAGATATATCACGTATATCACTCATCACCACAGGCATCAAAACAAGGAATATGAATCAGAAACCAACAAAGTGGGAAGCAGAAGGGTTAAAGAAAACTGAGGATATTAATGGTGTAAGGAAAATTAATTTGGTATTTGAGTTCTCTTTTTGTCTGCTAAGATCTCCAGTAAGTGTTCAACATGTTATCTTAGCAATTTACACTTTTTTTGAATGTGATTTATCCTCATTCATTTCCAGCAGAGTTCCTGCTGTTCACTTTATAGTTTTGTTTTTCATTGTTTTGGTGAGATATGACATTAATTTTCTTTCACATCTTTTATTCATTTTAAATATGCAAAATTTCTCTAAAATGTATTACCACATGAATTCTTGAAGATGCAACATTTTATTTCAGTAAAGACTGGAGATATGTATACACATATATTACTAAGAAACATAGAAATCTGTCTTGAAAGAAGATGTGACAGTGTTTGTATATTTTAAAGTCACACTTATTAAAATTAAGGTGAAGGCATCTGTGAACCATAACATCTAATCCATTTGTAAACTGGGTGTTCTGTTCATCCTGGAGTGGCATCTGCCTTCACCAGCTCTCCCATGATGGCTTTACAATGTGCAAGCGTTCTTCCTGCTGACAGCTTGTGGTGTCCAGGCTTGACCCTTTGCACAGGTTTGACTTGCAGGTATAGACATAAAGGCTGTAAATATGCCCCATAATAAAAAATGAATTTGCATGAGGAAAAAAATAAATGAATGTATAAAGTATAAAATACAAAATACCACCCTGCATAAAGGAAGCACATAATTTCAGCTTTTATTTGTGAGAAGTTCTGTTTTCAAATACACTACTCCTTTAATTTACAGAATTTGACATAAATGTAGATCCTCTTTAAAACCAACTTAAACTAAATCAGATTCATTTATTAAGCTATGCTGAGTTTTAATACCTAACTACATACACTGCATGAAGTGAAAAACGCTATATTTTCCAAAAGTTATTTCATTAACTTAGGAAAAAAAAAAAAGAATGCATTTCAATGGTGCACAAATATTCGCTTGTTAGGGAGACCAGTTTAGGTGTCAAGGTTTGTGGCAGGTGTAAACTGAATGATTCCATATGGTCTTAAAAATGACTCAACTGCAGCATCTAATTCACATGCTTTCCCTCAGAGATAGGAAGGGGTTTAGGTTCTCTTTTCTCCTGTAATTAGTACTTCCTATTGCAAAACTCGATGTCTCTCCCAGAGTGTGTGCTGACTTTCCATGGATTTTCTTAGCCAGCTGTTCCTCTCATTGACTTGAATGAACCTGGGTGCTGACTCCTGAGTTGGAGTTTCAGAGGGGCAGAGCTGTCTGAGGAGAGGACATTGTGCCACTTAATGTTCACAGTTGTTTCAGGGTCTCGGTTTATTTATCCTCTGGCATTGGCAATTTTCTAAACTAAACTGACCGAATAATTATTAAAGCTACTTAACTCAGAATCAGTATTGATATTTTTTATTGCCTTATTTAGCTTGAGAAATAATTAGGCATCTTATGTCCTTCTATGGACATACCCAGAATGAAGTAATCCTATAGTCCATAAGTAAAACTGGTAATATTTTGGCGTACTGATATTTCAGTATGTGTTGTGTATCACAGTATGTTATCCTGCCTTGCGTTTTATGGACAATATTTCAAATCATAACCAACTTCTGTTCTAGAAATTTCATATTTCAAAACAATTTAGAAACAAAAGTCCTGAGTTCTAATTTTCCTCTAAAAAGGAGTAGGATCTTGCAATCTTCACAGAAACATACCAATGCCCCACAACCCTCACAGACTGATGCAATTGCTTTCCTAAGCAATGACAAAAGAAAATGTGACATTAAGTCATTTTTAGCTCATGTTTTATTTTATTCTAACAGCTTTACTTGATGATTTTTCCTCTGAAATACAAATAAATGTCACATTGATGAGAACATTGATGAGCAGTAATGGAAAACTATTTGGTTTTTAGCATAAAATATTTTTGTAAAGAAAATGAATCAAGCATCATTAGATCTAATAAAAAAGTAAGACTCCTTACATAGTTTAAAGGTGGGTAAAAAATTAGAATGTTTGCATTGAACATTCAGGGTGTCAAGCAAAATATAAGGAAGAGTCAGTGACAGCAGCATAAATGCTAATTGATAGGATGCTGGGAATGATTTTGTATCAAGTGCTAATCAGACTGTTTTTCCACTTATCAGTGTTAGCGCTCAATAACTGACAACTTTTAGACTATCTTGCTTGTGTTGAAAATCTGCTGTGCTTTCCAAATGGCTTTGACGTTTGTGGTCTGTACAGAATGCAGAAGACTTGACCAGTAGGCTTCCGTATTGCAAATGATGAGTTAAAGACTTTTACCATAAATAGAATTGGAAAGAATACCTGTATGGAATATTACAGCTTTTTTTTCTTTCTTTTTTTTTTAATTTTAAATTTTTTTTTTATAAAAACCCAACTTGTGGAGTTTAAAGTGGTTCAGATTATTGAGAAAAGTCATTTTATAGTCTAACAAGTCTGGTTCTGAACATTTTGGGAGGTTTTTGTTTTGGTTTTTCTTTTTGAAGTATGTCCAAATGAAGGTAAGATACCTTATATGCACATATTTCTGGGAGGACTAAAAGATCAAATTACACCAAACACTAATTCCATGTTATGTATCATAAACTACATTTACATTGGCAACAGTCAATACCTGGCTCAACAGTGTGAGGCATGCTCCCACCCATACCATGACTTCAGTGGAGATCGAGCAGGACATCAACACTGTTGGGACTCACACCTGGACTATTCCTGTGGGACCTCATGGGTCCATCCCACCAGTCTTACAGGGATGGGGTGCTGGTCTACAACGCCTTAGGCTTAGCTGTAGAATGTCTCTAGAAATGTGTGGGGGTTTAATTAACATTTCTTAAGTGTCTAGTGTTGGGGTATGACGGGTACTGATCCCAAATGTAGGTTAATTACAAGTCATTAGGAAATCAATAAACTTCTTCAATCCTGATTTTGTTTAAACTACATGAACTGAGCAGTTTTTCCCTGTGGCAGATATCAAGAGTACAATAGTATTGCTACTAAAGACTGTGACAAGTAGATAATACTTAAGTAAACAGCTTTTGCAGAAATTGATAATTTTATGAGTTAATATGGATAAACTGCCAAGTGTTTTTTGTATATTTGTTTGTTTGTTTTAAAGGGTACACTTTGGCAACATGTTAGGGGTTTTTTGGAAGCCCAAAATTTTTATTTTTGCATTGTTCCAAAGTGCTGATAAGTTTTTCTTAATACTAAGAAATAATGGAAACAATGAAATGGAAATATGATGTGCATTTGGGTGAGAAAAAAGGGGGAAAAAAGCAACTCTAAAATGCTACCACATCAAAACATTCCAGCTGTCAAATTTCATAATTCCACAGCGAATCTTCTATCTTGGCTTATTGTCTTGGGTTTGCAGTTTTTTAATTAGACTTTGAATTCTAATAAGATGAAGACATGGTTGGGTTTTTTTAAACAGAAATTAGTTTTCAGGCCATTAGCATATTTATATAAGTAATATTGAATGCGACCCTTAGTTAAAAATTCACAGTAAATTAAATTTTCTCTTAATAGAAATGATATTTTAGAGCCACTTTAATTATCCATAATAGAACACAACATTAGTCTGAGATAAATTCTCACAGAAAAGATATATTTATATCAATAAACTTAGCTCTGTCAATTTGACTTGAAAGGAACACTTAAGCATAGAATTCGATTCACAAAAAGTTTGAGCATTAAACTCACATCAGGAAAATGCAAAATACCAAGCAAAAGTAGAATAACATCTTTTCTCTGTATAGTCAGATCTTGAAAGGTTATAAATTTGTCCAATATCTTCATGGTTGAATACCTAAAGCTTTCTTTGTAATTAGGTAAGCATATGTTGCAAGACATTAAAAAGCAAAGTACAATGGATGTGTATTTCCAATGTGCTGTTTTGAAAACACAGAGACATTAATTTGAAAAAAAAAAATAATGAAATGCATTTCAACTACAAACAGCACATCATAATGTCACAGAAATGAATGAAAATGCTGGCGTTTTCAAGAATTAAGTAGGATTTTAGCTTTAGCTCTCCATCTCATTCCCCACTAACCGAAATGAATATATAATGCCTTAAAGTAGTTTCATATTGTAGTCTTTGATACCACTGTGATTAAGAATAGCATTAAGAAAGGTTGCTTTGTACATGGTGCTGAAAAATCAGTCTTGCTGGGAAGAATGATAAATACTGGAAGCTGCTATTAAAATAAAAGTAGTACTGATATATATATTTATGTCATTATTTTTATTTTTGCATCGCTGCACTTCATGGCTGCTACATAAAAATCAGTGTTAAGGAATTAGTATTGGGAAAATTCTGGAAAACCAACCATTTAAAATAGTCATTACTGCTCCTTCTCTACAGTGCTGGACCTAACTCAGAAATGTTTTTTGCATTCTTTAAAAAAAGGGAGAGAGATAGTATGAAGTGCTCAGATGTCAGTATAAGTCAGAAGTCCCGTTAGTGAGATGAAACTTAGCTTTGAAGGTGTATTTTTATCATTCAACCATGATAACCCAGTCATCTTCTCTCCATTCAGATGTATGAAGGAATTGTTAGACAATTTGGCTTGTTTAGGGAAACCCACTGCAAGCCCATGTGCAGTAGGAGATAACAGCTAACTGTAATGCGACTTACGGGTGCAAAACTGGGTTCAAGACCTTATTTAAATTTTCAGCCACATCTGGTAAGGCAAATGTGTTCCTTGAGAACTTTGCTGGCTAAAAGGGAGAGCAAACCCAAACACACTCCTGTGGGACAAGATGCATTGATACCAAAGAACCAGCTGGGGTTGTTTAGACGTGATATGCAGGTCCTCCTGCTTGAGGGGCTGAACAGGCAGGATAATTTGGGTAGGAAAAAAGAAAAAAAAAAATCACACTAGAAGAGACATCTTCTATTCTGTCATTTGTCTGCTGACCTAAATTCCCTCTCTGATAGTTATGATGCTAGAAAATAATATGTCACATTATTGGGTGTGCACTGGAGTAGAATTTTAAGGTAGAAGCAAGTATTGGACTTAGATAAGTATATCTGCGTTACTTAAAGACTTGAGAAATTATTTAATCTTGAAATGGAAGATGTTATAGGTTGTTTTGCCATGTATAATAACAGAAGGATTAAAGATGCTAAAACCTAAAACTTAAAATGCTAAATAAGACCCAGGCAGATCAGCCTCTTTGATCTTTGCAAGCAGAAGAAATAACTACCAGATCTGTATGAGTTCAACATGACATAAAACGAATAACATTTTGGAGGTATATAAATTTGTCTGTCTAGAAATTACTTCCACTCTTTACTGGAAGATTTTGTCACTATTAGAAGGACCATATTACCTTTCCATTATTACTGAAAGCCCCAGAGATAACGTTCTCCTAAGTTAATCCTTACCTTAGGAGGTAGGAGGGTTTCATCCCTGCATTTACACCTAAGAAGGATTAGAAATGGCTTTCCCAGGTAATGACTATTTCTGGAGTCTTTGTTTCTGGAGTCTTTAAAAGTTTCTTACTTTTATCACCTGGTAATTTTGGCATTGACTTTTCTCAAGATTGATTCTTGGATCCTGACAGTTCCCCAGTCTTGAGTAAGGTTGAACAAAGAACTGGAGGGTGGTAGGAAGAATTTGGTCTGTGTTTGGAATGAGCAAGTGAAAAGTTACATTTCAATTTAAGAAAACCTTTATGGAGAAGGTAAATTTGAGAACATGCTTCTCATAAAGTGTTTGATAAAAACAAAAATGAAATTAAAAGAAAAAAAGGTTAAAAATATTTGCCACATAGTTAAAACACTTTATTTAAATCACATAAGCAAGGCTTTTGCTTACCAAACTGAAATAAGGTGGGAGTGCCCCTGCATTGTTATCTATTAAGGCCAACACTGATACTTAATGTTTGTTTAAGAAATAGAAAACTCGGGTTCAATTTATCCATCAGCCTGAGGGCATTTGACCTTGCTCAAAATATGATGAAGTATCTAATTTAATAAATTAATATTGTTCTATGAAAAATTACTTATCAGCCTCTTTCTCTTTGTGAAATATAGTGTAGGGAATCTTTTTTTTTTTCCCCTGGTTCAAGAACTTTACCATCTTTATTTTCCAACAGAAATCAGCACATTTTAATATTAAAAATCTTGACTTAAATAATTTCCCTGTGTATTAAGCTCGTTAAGAAGTATCAGGCTCTCAAACCCATTAATTTAATATGAGTAGTGTCGCCTGCAGTAATGCTACTGAATTTATTGCTGAAAGATAACGTTTGGATAAAGAGACCATTCCTTTACAAATGACTTCTGAAAAGAAATCACTGCCCTTATAGAACCTAATTTAATTAATCTTCTAGATGAAGGCAATAGTCAGTAGGAAGAATTTGATGTTGTTTAGCCCCGTTCTTATGAATATTAATAATTCAATAAAATGGTTCTTCTGTTTACTCATGAATGCTATAGAAATGCATTCAGAGCTCTGGCTCTAAAAGTTGCCAGTAGTTGTTTTCATTCCTCTGTTCTTGTAAACGACTCTCACTTTCCTTCATGTGATTTATACAAAATGTTAACAACAGAAATTATGGTGAAACTCTTGTTTAAGGGAGAAAAGGAATAATGAATGTGGACCATGCTTGCCCTAAGCTGCACTCGAAGTCTATAGTGTGTCTGTGTGTCTGATTTGAGAATTAACATCTACAGCATCTGACATTTTAAATTGCATAATTATGCTAGAATACATAAATAGACATAAAGTTTTTAGGTCCCTATATGAACCGAATCTAGTTTCACTATAAAAAGATGAAGTGATGTTTTGAAAAAGATTAATTTTAGTCAAATCACATTAATAAATATTAAAAGGCAGTGGGGCATCCATATGAATCCTGTAAAGAGCAACATCCCTCAAGCAAAATTTCCTTAGCTTTTTGAGTCTTAATTTCCTGGAAATGTAGAGAGATGCAGTAGTCATTGACCAACATCTTCCCCCTTTCCCTTGTAAAGTAGACTGTAAAAAAAAAAACCAAAACCAAAATACTGATTTTGCTTAAAAGTAGTTTTGAAAGTCATAAGGATGTCTACACCTGGATCTGAAATGGCTCTAGGAAAGAAAGGAAAAGGAAATAGTTTGCACTCAAATTAAAATTTTCACTGCAGTTTTAGCTTCTGTATACAGTTCTGAAACAGCAGCTTTTATTTAAAAATTACATATTTGCCTTCAAGAAGTAGCAATGTCATTGTGCTCTGGCTGTACAAGAATTCTAGAGGCAACTTTCAGCCCACTGTGGTGGACGGTCTCCATCTCTTTACACATGCTATTAAGTTTCAGGATATTGGGCTGAGTTATTTTTAACTTTTTTTAAAATTATATTTTCAATCATTTGGGTAAGTCGTGTTTTATAAGAGTTTCTATCCTTTAGACATCTCTGTGGATAAATGAAGGGACTTCACTTGTTCTCTTTGCTACTCGTATCACAGCAAATTGGTTCATAGCGTTTTGCAAGCACCCTCTTAGTAACATTGGAGTAAGCATAAAGGGAGGAAATATCAGAGGTTTGGTATGGCAGATACAGAGCTAATCAACTTTCCCTAAACCTCTGGAGAAAATTACTTCAAGCTTAAGTGAGGAATTCTTGGTCCATGACCTCTTCACCATTTTAATAAGATCTTAGGTGATTTTGTGTTTTGTTAAGTTTTTGGGTTTTTTCCCCACCCAGAAATGCTGTACAATGTTGTGGTTGCACATAGAAAAAATCGAATATTTAAAATATATGTTGATCTCCTTCATTTAAATATAACTGACTTTTAAAGGAGGCAACACCATTCTTTGCAGTACTCTGCTCACATATAAGAACACTCTTCAGCTTGGCAAGTTAATAATTTGTTCCAGTAGACCTTTAACTGAGCTAAAACATTTCTGGGATGTAACTTAAAATATTGCATCTTGTGGAAATATAATTCTTCTCTCATGGCTGAAGTAGATAGAGCACATGAAGAAAAGAAGATAGCTGGTAGAGAGGAGAAAGGGAGAGTCTTGTGAATTTGGAGTTCTGAGTTAATCTAAGAGAAAAAACAATTTTTCTTTTCAAGGTAACATATTCTGGTAAATCTTAATTTCAGAAAATGTTGACATCATCATATGTTTTTTCATTCTTCAAATATTTCAAGTACTATTAAGAAATTCTTCAAGCCTTAAGATATTGCATCCTAAATGGTAAGATGCCATAGATTATTTTTTTTTTCAATGGTGTCATGCCTTCATTGAATGAGACACTTTCCCTCCTGGCTTGGGTAGACATGAAAGCCATTGCCTTGCAGAGCTGGCTCTGCAAAGATGCTACTGCTCTTAACAGGAGCTGGGAACTCCCGTATTGTGCTCAGACAAGATAAAATCCTGACAATCAGCACTTTTGGTTATCAGCACTCTAGCACTCATAAGAAGAAAGAGTAGCAGTTTGACACTTGCCAGTGGCAGCAGAAAATTGTTTTGCCTGTCCTGCCATACACACTGCTCCGGGCTTGCTGAATCTCCCCTTTCAATAGGCTGGGGAGGATAGTTGTTGTACCACGACTGTAGCTAATACATGTGTGTCTGTGTTGCTGATTACTGCAAAATATATGAGGCCTGACCTAGAACAATACTGCAGCTTAATTCTGTATTTGTAGAGATTATGGTTTTTATGTCAAGATGCTGAGGCATTTACATGATGTGGATATTTTCCAAAAGCTAAAACATAATGAAAAATGATTTTTCCAATCTAGTGCAACTGTTACAAGGAATGTAACAGCTGGTAATATACAATTCAGTAAGAGATGAACCAACTGGTCTATTCACCTGCAGAGCATAGATAAAAATTAATAAGAAACTAGGAAGTTAAATAATGAATTAACATCTGAGAAGGTGAAAAATGAACAGCAAGACCTGATGTAATTAAGTTAGAAATCCTAATCAGTCTTTAAAGTCAAAGATAAGGATGGAAGGGCTTGCTCAGACCAAAGGTTTGGTAAAACTCGAGCAATGACCTGAGATACTAAGAAAGGAGCTGAATCCTTAATGCTTCTCAGGTATTGCTGCTTTCAGACTCACTTCAGAGTATAGCTATTTCTCAGATAAAAACTATTCTAAAGTAACAGTGTGGAAATACAGACTGGGATTTTGCTTTCAGAACAGAACTCATATACGTTTAGGCAGACAGTGATGGAATAAACTGCAAACACTTGAAGACAGGTACAAAAGCAGGGATTCTGGTATTCACCTGAAATTTTCCAGAGCAATTAGGAAAATAAGCTCCCACTTCAAACCAGAAACCAGGGAACTGATAAAGCACGCACCCCAAGAAGAGAAGCACTATTTCAAAAAGCATTTTTGGCTACTTTCTCTCTGATGTGAATCTTAAAGAACAGCTGTGTTGCTTTTCACACAGGAGTTTTATATCCTGGACTGAGGTTGAATTTCCTTTCTCTGAAAAGTTGTGTATAGAGTCCTGCTGGCTCATCAGGCAGGTTGGCTGGGGTACTTTCCATCATCCTGGCCACACTGTGGTACTTTCCATCCACCTGGCCACACAGCAATAACTGCCAGGTCAAATCTTGGCTGTCATACAAAGAGGGGACTTTGGCTAAAATTGATTTTAATTCTTTCTTTGAAAAGGCTTTTCAGTTTTCTTGAAGATTATAGATTCCCAGACTATTTTGACTCTACTTTTCATTAAAAAAAAACCCAAACCCCAAAAACCCAACAAGAAAAGAGCAACACAATTAAAATAGCATGTGCCATATGGTTCTGCTTTCCCTATGAGAAGTCATCTGGTGAACTGAGGAAATAGTCCAGAGTTTGCTTACTTTCCAAGATCAGATTTTAATCCTTTCCTATCCAAACTTCACTTGCATTATACTGAAATAAATGTCTTCTAAAATGCTGAGGAGGTCACAATTGTCATTCACAACATTTTCTGGGCCTAAGCCAGGTCCCTGCAGTGATGCAACCATGCCATTCTCTAGCTGTACATGTTAGATGCTCAGTAGAAAAACCTGTGATGAAAACACACTGTACACATGTGGCATAGAGATTTTCAAATGTTCTGTCTCTGCATAAGTTCATAAGACTGTTCAAAGGCAATTAGCTCTCTGCAAGGAGTCCTTTCATGCCCAATGTTTCAGTTTCAAATGTCTTTGGAAGAAGCTCACAATGGCAACTTCATGGCAGGGAAGAATAGGTCTCCTCTCTGTTCTCCTTCACACTCATAATCTGGAGATTCCAGGGACACCTTTCTTAGTCTCTCAACAAATACTTATCTTCCCCCAGAAACCAACCTTGATTTCAATGGTTCAGACATTGCTTAAAATTTAGAGACACTAAAAAAGGGCTGTGCATAATCTCAAACTACAGCAGTTGCTTCCACACACACATTGCTACTGAAGCCTTAGCTTTTCTAGTTTTCTCATGAGGTTATGGCTCTCCATCTGGATTACATATAAACAAAATCAGCCATTTATTTATCAATTGATAGAAGGGCAAGACTTTCATTTCGTAGATAAATAATCTTTATTTACTGGCAGGTGATTATTTGTATCAACAGATGAAATACCATTCTTAAAATGACCGATATTTTCTCTTGACTTGACAACATTTTCATCAAGCTCAAAAACTTGCCCATTAAATTCACTTTGAAAAGAGAACCGTACAAAGCCTAGATTTATTACTCAACAGATGCTCATCACATTGCTTAATGCTTTATTTCATGGTCCATATTCATCATCCTTTTTTGATTCTTAAATTTATACCCAATTCTTTTGGAACATCTGGTGTTCTTTTTCTTCTGTGTTTGTAACAGAATAATTTGTTTGGGCAAAGTGTTTCTTCCTATAATACTCTTACTCCTTATGGGTGTTTGGAACATAGGCAGAATAGGAATTCTGTGATTAAATGTAAAGATGTTTGCAAGATTGTTTCATTTTCTGATAAATAAAAATGTATTCCTTCAGTGGCATCATCTGTTGGCAGCATTTGACATAAATCTGCTGTTGCTGGGAACTGGGTAGAATGTAAAGGCATGTAAAGGAAATTGTTCTGTGAACAATTGAGCTGTGTCCAGGCTTCAAGGTAAATTAAAAAATAAGCAAGCTTAGGCTTCTTTTTAGAATGAGCATTAAACTTGCAAATGTAGTTTATGGAAAATGTACAGATTTTTCAGCATATTTTCATATTGGCTGTTTGCCACATGCCATACCCTATTGATTGTCCTTTTGATAACCTGATGTATCTAATGGGGCTGTTGTCATCACATCTGAATGGCTAACATAGAGGTACTAAAGTAAAGGTTACATTCTTGAGATCTCAATAGAAGACTTTAAAATCTTGTGGGGATTTTTTTAGTCAGAGAGAAAAGTAAAATACGAAGATTTCAGTAATTCACTGTGGTGCCATGCACCAAAATCTCATACTGATTCTGTCACCCCCTGCATGCTCCACTCACTTCAGTGGAGTTGCTAGTATCCACTAACAGAAAATGTTGAAAGGACATGTACAAACACATACAATTTTTTTTTTCTTAACAGATTCTGGTGGTTTTCCAGCCAGAAATATCCATGTTAACACTATTGAAATTTCTTGTTAAATCTTCCAGGGCGTGTTTCCTTCCCTTTGAAAAGGGGGAAAAAAACCCCAAAACAACCCCAAAAAAAAAAAAAAAAAAGAAGAAAAAGAAAAGATAATAAAATCTCAACCTGGGAATTTCAGTGCCATAATGCTAATGCTTTTAGGCTAAAATGTGGTCATTAAACCTAGGAAAGAGAATTAAAGCAGATACTGTAACTCATCTGTTTGTTCTTTGATATATTGATATTCTCTCATTGCTTTGGTGACTCTAGGGATGGAAAGCTGCCTACATCTGCCCTCCAAGGAGCTTCTGACTTGGCCTGGAGGAAGCACCACATCTGCTGAATTATACAGCCTGCTCATTCTTCAGCCTAGATTGCTCACCCAGCAATAGCTCCCAGAATATTTCGAAATATCATGCTCACATTTGCAGATCCACTCAGCAGTTTTTTAGGAGATTCTGAGAAGGATCCAAGACTGGAAAACCTAGCAGACCTTTTTATCTTCTTGGTATTTGGCTAAATCTTGCTCTACAATCTTTAAAGCATGAATTTGACTTCTTTGTAGACATGTAGTATTGCTTCAAGATAGAAAATGTAAAAGAGGCTGTCAAAAGTTGATTTGAGCACAGTGGTTGCTAAAAAACAAAACTAAGAGTTAAACATAACTAAGACTAGATTCCTCACAAACATTAGAAAAATGTTCAGTATTAAGTAGAACAAATTTATCAGTCATGATTTTTTTAATCAGTCAGTTAGGTGTGAAATTTCTCTATGAATTTACCTAGCATGTCTCCTCTCTGAAGTTATCTTGGAAATAGAAGGGAGCTATTTGGCACCTGAGGTGTGTGCCATAGGAAAGATGCCTCACTGATTAGGTGGATTGAGCAGCACCCAACAAAGCCTGAACATGAGGGAGGATCTGCTGAGACGCTGTCTCGGGTTCCAGAGCTCCTGGGACTGGACAACAAGGGCACCCCAAGAGCAGCCAAAACACTCCCGTGAACTGTGAGTTGTCTGCAAGTTTCACTTTGTTGTAATACCGTGAAGCATTAAGAGATCTTGTCTTAAATATGGGCAAAGTCTTTGACCTTCAGCTGTGTGATGAATTTCTAGCAGTACAGTTGAAAGAGGCTGAAAGTTGTGAGAGTGTGAAACATGATAAAAACTGATGGTCTTTCATAATAGCTGATAAAAACTCTGGACTTTCCATGTTGTGTTCTGTAACATACTCACATCTGCTATGTAGATTGTCTGCTTATAGAATTCACTTACTAATGGAAACAGTTTGGCTATACTAGATTGATAACAGTGTCTGCACACAAGCCACACCATTGCAGCTTTTTGCAAAACTCTGTTTTCCATAGATAAAAAGGCAAAACAAAAGAAAAGAATTTCTTCAGAAACTTGCAGGTCCTTGAGCCTGGTGTAGGACTGCAGAACTGTTTTGTGTCAGCTTGTGCTGCTATATTCAGGGAGGGTCTTTTAAATCTGGTTTGTGTGTTTTTAAGCCCAGCCCATATGAATCTGAATCCCTCAAACAAGGGAAAAGCAAAGAAAGAAATCTTTAACAACAGGTCAGCTAAGATGATACATATGGCCATGTTTAGCATGCAGAACATGAAGCACATGGCACCACAAGTCAAATGTGAACAGAGAGCATGATGAAACTTTCTACTTGAAAGGAGAACAGAAAAGGTGGTAGTCTTTTTAGCCACCCTCATGTGGAGTGCTGATTTTTGGGAAATGCCAACTGCAACTTTTATTATTATGAAACTAATCACCTTGAAAAACTGTGATTTTGCAAAAATAGATACTTTTGAATTATGTTAACTTTTAATTTTTCTAATGTCATATTTGATGAACTACCAGAAGACTGGGACCAGTGAAGTCTCTACAACTTTTCATCCTGCTGGAGCTTTGTCAGCCTGAAATACATAGAGATTTACATATATTTTCCCAAGAGGTTGCCATTTCTCTGACAAGTGTTGAAATAGTAGTTGACATCTTTAATAAGTAAATGGAGCCAGGGAACAGAATGAGTAAATTAAAACAGCCATTAATTTGATTCTATTTTGATCTGAAAAAAGTCTAGACATGAATTGGTATTCAAAAAAGTGCCGTGATTATAGAACTAATTCTTGTCTGGAATCAGATATTAGAATACCATATTATTTATGATCAGCCAGCACAAGTTCACAGTTTCAGTACTAAAATTTGAAAGAAATAATTGGAAAATTGGGAAGTAAAATACTTAAAAGGTAGATGCACTTTACGTTTTTCTCCGTTAATCTTTTTAACCTATAAAATTATATTAGACTTGATAGTCTTTTTTCATTTTTCTCTAACTTGATGGGTTTTTTGCTTCTAAATTAAGTGGGTTAACTACATTAATTGCATATTGGTTGTTCGTATTCAGTGGCTCATATGCAGTGCTCATATTCCTTGATTGTTCATATGCTTTTGTTTTCTGCCTTGTTAGATGACTATGGATTTATTAAAAATCTTTTTCGATCTTGAGCTACCTGAAAAAACATGGGTCATTTGTACATTTTGTCAGTTTGCTCCACTGTTTCTATAATATAGATGAAAGAAATAATGGAAACAGCATCTATGTGGGTGGTTTGACATTCAATTTTTCAGTTGTTTAACTTCAGGGTTAAATGGATTTAAAGTATCCATGGAGGCTGCATCTGTTTGACATAGGCCATCTTTTCCAAGAAATCATGGTTCAAAGTGAGAAAATTGTCATCTGTAATGATTCATCGACTTAACCTGAGAAATGGGAAAATGCATTGGCAATTTGTAAATATTTCTACTTTCCTTTTTTTGAGTGGGGATGTGAAATGGTCAGAAAATCTATTTCTATTAGGCCTGTTTTTCATCTTACTGGGTAATTCCTTAGTGCTGTAAGACCTGATCAAGTGATGCTTGCCTCAAAATCACACATGACGTGAAAGTGTGATTAGTACCTTAGCACCTTCCCCAGTACAGGAAAGACATAGAGCTGTTGGAGTGAGTCCAGAGGAGGACTCTGATGATCAAGGGGCTGGAGAACCTCTTCTATGAAGACAGACTGAGAGAGTTGGGCTCGTTCAGCCTGGAGGAGAGAAGGCTCTGTAGAGACCTAATTCTGCACTACTAATACTGAAAGGAGTCCTACAGGAAAGTGAGAGAGGGACTGTTCATCGCGGAATGCAGGGATTGGACAAGGGAGAATGGCTTCAAGCTGAGATTAGACATTAGGAAGAAATTCCTTATTGTGAGGTTGGTGAGGCACTGGAACAGGTTGCCTAGAGAGGTTGTGGAAGCCCCATTCCTGGAAGTGTTCGAGGCCAGGTTGGATGGGCAACCTGGTCTAGTGAAGGTGTCCCTGCCCATGGCAGGGGTTTGGAACTAGATGATCTTTGAGGTCCTTTCCAACCCAAAGCATTCTGTGATTCTATGATTCTATGCACTTGCCTATAATAGTTATTATCTGGGAGGCCAGACTTTGCTCCCATTTTGCCTCTCAGTTGATCCCCTAAGATAGGGAGAATGATGCAACCTATTCTCACAGTTGTAATAAAAACACTTGGATGTGCCAGACATCACGGTTTCTCTTGATAATTTTATTGGAAACTCTAGTCCTTGTGAATTCAGAGAAAGGCTTGGAAGTGCCAGGATGAGTTCCGAGCCATCGAAGGGAGTTTTCATTCTCTGAGTATGATTTCTGGAGGTCCAGCTGCTAGATAATGCAGACTATCCTACATCTCTCTAGTGAGATTTTGAAACCACAGCTAGTGAACTACTATAGCTCATTGTATTTATTGTTTAAATAATGTGAGCTAAGTAAGCGTATATAAATGAAAAATTGCACCATAACTTGGCAGATTTCCAAAAGATCAGTATGGCAGAGTGTATATCACTGAGCAACTTTATTTAATTACAGTTTTTAATTCTCTTGAAGATTACTTTGCATTTTTAAACTCTGATGTCCTTGCTCTGACCTTATCCTTTCATTCTTAAATTATCACAGAATGGTAAATTTTAGTAATAACAATACGAAAGAAAGGTAACCTTTTTTTTTTGGCCATTCAAATTATTTCAGTATCCTGTATCTAGTTTTTAAAACTTTTCCAAGTCACTTTGGAGGAATACAATGGGCTTTATTTTGATCTCTTCCACATGGACCTAGTACCACATATTTCTTGGTTGTGAAGAAGGTAAAAAGAGAAAAGGTAGTGATATTTTTTTTTTCCCTTAGCAAGAATTAATTTCATTTAACCTGTAAAATTAGGAGTTGAGTAAGGTATTGGATACTAAGCAAAGTGATATGATGATAGCATAGTCTCACATGAAGTTTTCTTCTTTTTTTGCCCTCTAATGAAAGCATATGTGTTATTTCTGCTCCAAGGGTTCACTTCCTTGTCACCTGTGTGACTAAACCAGATGCCAGACATGATCTAGTTATGACTGAGAATCTGCCTGACCCAGCTGGGGTAGCTAACGTAGTTTCTAAGGCTGCCTTCTCTCTGCAGGTTTATGTTCTTTATTTTAAAAGACAAGTGACAGAAGAAGTCTTGATATCCCTGTCACTACCAGCACAGGTTTTACTTTAAATTGAAATTTGTGAGCCCTTTCACTGGTGTGGCTTCTACTCTATTCCTTTGCCTATAGATGATCTCGGTTTTGCTTCACTGTTCTGTATTTTGCTGGACACAGATGACTAAAACTTGTATGATTCTGAGAATATTAATTTTGCTCACAATATCAAACCCTGGGTGCTTTGGGGTTTGGGTTTTTTTGTCCTTTTCTCCTTTCTCTTTGGTGAAAATGTGTAGCAAAACTGGGATATGGCGTTCAATATGCAATATGGCAATTGCCGTATCATTTAAACCAAAGCATTTCCTTGAGATAGAGATAGCTAAATTAACCAAGATACATAAATGAGGAGACTGATAGGATGCTTTGTATCAGATCCAACTTCGCAGTAACCATAAAGGTGAAAAGCAAGACCCATAAAGCAACAGGAAATGAAATCTAACAGGTTGAGGCTAATTTTTTTTAAATGTTTGCCTAAACATTGACATTTAGAAAATGTTCTTTCAGATGGCAACAGCGCAAATGTCAGTTGGAGGCCATAACACATCTTCTGTGCAACAAGTCTCAAATATTTGGGTCCTATGCAAACACATTTGTTCCTCCATGTAACTTTATATTCCAAAATGCCTACCTGGTGACACAGTTGCAAAATTTATTTTTTAATATCTGTTTATTAAGTGATGCATGACAGTGGAGTGTCTTGGGATAGTTAGAATTTAATTCCTAAATACTATTTATCTGAATTATTCATTTGCTGTGGTACTGCAATGATTTGGGGGCAAAGGTGATAATGCTTAGCTGTATTTCTAGGAGTTCTTAAAAATAATTGCATTAGAAATCATACACTGAGAACCTACTTATTATTCTTAATGGTTCAGGACTTATTTAAGTGTTTTAATCAAGCGGTAAATGATGTATATCTCACACTACTTTCATTCCTGGTTTTTGAATTGCAATTTGCAAGCACTAGAGCACAAGCCTTTTCATTAGGCAAAACAAATTTTTGTAGCATTTTGACTTTCTCATTCCACACAGTAGGAAATAAAAAGCAGGCATTAATGTTAGACACAAGCCATACTATGCTGTCTAAATAAATACACAGAATTAGCGCATTGGTAAACTAATGTGATCGTAATTAATCTAATACACCTGCAGAATGTCTTAGCCAAATCATTCTTAATTGATTGCCATTGATATTTGTCTGAATTGCTAATAGAAATACAGCTTTTGGTGAGGAAAACAGTCTGGTGTATATTTTCATTGGGCTTCCTGTGGCTGTATTGTACTGCACCTGCCTGCTCCCAAAATGCTTTTTATAGCTGTCATATACTTTTATGAGGATAGGAGCAATGTTCTGGCAAGCTAACGTGCCTCAAATTGTGTTCGGATATAAAACATGAAGACCCACTTGTGATTGCAAAGGTAGTAAGTCTAATTTGATTAGTGCTCCGGTGACATGGCGTATTATGAACGTCATTTGTCATTTCTCCTAAGTACTCGTGAAAGCATCATTTTCAGAGAAGGCATAATTGAAGCCCGTGAACACGTTCAGCACCTCTTGCGCTCAGGGGAAGAGCTGGGGGAAGTCAGGGAAACAGCAGCAGATGATGATCAATACTGGCTTGAAAACAAGAAGAAACAGGAAAAGCAACAACTAGGAAATTCCACCTTCTAAAATGAGGGAAAAATCATTAGTCAGAGTATGACTTTCTCCTTAAGATTTATGTTACTGAGTCTCAGCTATTAAAAACCCACACAATTAAACCCTTAAAGCTCTGTTCTTAAACAACTAGGCCTTATTTTCCAAAAATTTTCTTTAAAAAGCCCACTTTCTATGAGTTGCTAAGCAACTGGGCTTGAAAGAAAAGGCCAGATCCCCAGTTTACGTGAAGTGAAAGATTTCTATGTATGTGTGTGTGTATGTATGTAACACCTCCTCACACCACCCCCCTTTTTCAAAGACATGCATCGAGTTAGTGTGTCTGTGAGGCAGGCTTGGTAGTGTACCCAGATATCGGCTGATTAAATGATTTTACAGAGGTGGCAAAAATTAAATGATGTGCCAGCATCTGTACAATACCAAAAATAACTTGTCATGGAAAATTACAAAGGTTTCAAATTTGTCTTTCTCGAGTATCCTGCTGGAATATGTGTTTGAAATTATTTGTTTTCTGCTTTTTAATTTTTAAAGACTATAAACATTAATGAAAGCAATGAATACTAGGGCAGAAGCAGGGTGGGAGGAGGCTTATTTTTTCTCTTTTCTTATGGAACGTTCTCTCTCTGTTGCCAAAAACATGACTCAATTTAGTGTTAAGATGACATTGGCGTGACTCCAAAGTGAAAGTGTGATTGATATTTGTGTAGTTTTTTACTTATGCAATTCATTTTGTAGTCATGGTATATTAATTAGATTTCCTACTGTTGTACCTAACATGGAAGGCTAATAAAACTATGAACCAGAAATAAATGTAATCTTAAAACATAGGGCTAACCTAGTGAATAGAGCTGGACTTTGCGAAGCAGCGTGATGGAATTGTCTTTGGACACCAAACTATATAGTGGGTTCACTATTGAAATAATGAATTTCTGCCACTGGACTTTTATGGAAATATGAGTTTTTCAGGGAAATTGCAAAAAAACGTTTTCATAGTAATTTCAAGGGTTACAGAAATATATCATGTCTGAATATGTTTAGTTTATCATTCATGGTAAAATGAACACACATATCTAGACTTCCATATTTTAGAATAGCCTACAAATACGGTGAGGTGATTGTATTCTTTTTTTTCTGAATGTTTTTAATTTTTTTTTCCTACAAAAATACTTTCACATAAATAATTCTTCTTACAGATGACTCTTCAGAAATGCCACAAAGAAGTACTCAGTGAAGCTGGCTGCTCTAAACTGGGCAAAGGAATGTGTCAATGCAGGTAATGAGAAAAGGTCTCCAGTCTTCCTCAGTATAATAAATATTGTTTAGTGAATTTCTCCTACATGTGTTAAATATATATATATAATACACAGTGCTGCTGAATTAGTGTTACCTTGAGAAATAACTTGTAGGCTACACAGATAGAAAGATGAAAACGTGATAGGTAGTGCTGGGCAAAAACCACAGTAGCTGGGATGTCTCTGGCAGCTTGGTGTTTCTTCTCTAAGGGATGTCTTCTGTCTATACTGCTGGTGGTTGTTCTGTCCTGCTTCCATTAGGTATATGGCAAGGGGAGTGATTACAAGTTAAGGGAACAAGCATTGTTAGGTGAAGAAAAAGCAAAAAGCATTATTATCAATATAATGCAAATGTTCACTTCCTCTTCATGTGGATACTGGTAGTGAAACAACCTTAATTATTCAAAAACCAAATGAGGTATTTTTATTTTTTATTTTCATAAATAAATAAATTATACTAGATATTATCTGGAGACTATTGCACTTTTTGAAGGCGTGTGTCTTGCATCCTAATTATCACCTACAATCTAGTGCTTTGAATGTTTTTAAGCTTGTTCAATCCATTAAAGCAGCAACTGTGTTAATAAATTCTAGTCACTGATTGATATTAAATGACATATGTAGCAAGCAGTCCATCTGTCTCTGTTGTATTGTTGCATGCCTTCTTTCATGTTTCCATCACAAATTCTGTAATAAATAGTCTGATCATTTTGAGTGATATTTGGGATCTTTACTGGACAGGACATTTCAAGTACATCTGTCCTTTGGTTTATAGCTGACAGTTCTAACAGCAGCTATTACCCTCCAAAAGGCTGAATTTGAACTATTCTTTATATTTCCCCTCCCACTTTTCTTTGTTTTTCTGTTTCGGGTTGCATATTGCTACAATTTCTAGGTTTTTTGATTTGTTTTGTTGGTTGGTTTGTTTGTTTGTTTAAATCCTGACAGTTCTTTTCCTTGATGGCAAGTCAAGCCATGTCTGTGTCTTGCTCCAGATCTTAATCCTGATCTCTTTAGTCTAATCCAATTGCTGTTCTCCATTAGCCTTATCACTTTTGCTACTTTATTTCTAGGTGGGTGTACCTTCCTCATTACTCAAACTTTGATAATATGCAGTGTTCTGAGACTGTCATTCTGCTGCTAATATTCTGTTCAGACATTTTCCTCTGAGTCTTACTTTACTTGGTTTTCATATATATTAGTTTGGTATATTTGTACTATGCGATTTATTTTTCTCTTTTTTTAGCTTTCCCAGAAGCCCAAACCAGAAAAGTTAAAGGCACCAGCTCAGACACTTGATGTGTCTAACACATGTGTTATCACTAAGAGCCACAAGATGCTCTAGTTGCTAGTTGTTATCTCAAGTTGCTGTGAAATTTCCCTGCACTTGTTGTCAAATCTGATGACTAAACTGCCAAGTCATTTGGAGGTTGTGTTTTCTTTTCCATTCAGATCATATTACATAAGAATTTAGGTTTTTTTAAAGAGATAAAACTCCCCTTCCATCAGTTACCCTTCTCACCAACCCAGTCTTTGAATTAGCTCTTCTTCACTCCTGTTAGTACACCGTGTTTTGGGCAGCCACAGCAGTTGCCATTGTCTGATCCTCTCATTCCCTAATGTAGGGAGGCGGCCACCTGCAAGGAATCATACAGCTGAGATAAGTCTGAAACATAAAATTACTTAAAACTACAATAATCATCTCATGTGAAAAAAAACCCAAAACAAACAACCCTTAATACTGCTTCTGAGGATCCATTGGACTAATTTCCTCTGTCTGTGGAAACAGAGGCACTGACCTGTACACAAAAAATGAAGAGAAATGCCTTTGGCTCTGGTTTTCTAGCCATAACTCTGTGCTGTGTCACTCCTTCCTTAGCTTTTGCTATATATGTAAAACTGTATTGCCTTGATTGAGTGAAGAGGTAACACGTACAGGTAAGGAGGTATCTCTTGAAATCCTTTGCATGCTAGATAAAACACAACAGCAGCTGGAGATCTTTCTAAAGAAAGCAAACCTATTTTCTTTTTTTAAAAAGTGCAGAATAGTAATTGTTGGTGACTAAACTGTAGCATGATATATTATGTTCTGAGGTTGCAGTTCTCTACTTTAAATATTAATATTTCATTATTACAACACTTTATTTTTCAAGTCTTCTGGCGAAGGCAGCATCATACATTTTTAATTTTTCAGGCAGCCACTTCCCGTATACATGTGAGTTTTAATAGCTTATGTGTGTGTTTGTTTCAGAGAAGCCCTGGGCTGGTGGATCAGGTGGCTGTTGAGGCCAAGCAGCAGCTCAAGAGCTTTTCCCCTGAGCCATGCTGGAAGCCGTTGCTGCTGGATAGCCTGGTAAGGAGCCATGATTTGGGGTCAGCCCCTGATGCCTGGGCACATCCCTATCGCATCACTGAGATCAAATGATCGCCTTGTTTGCTGTCAAAATCAGGGGCAGGCAAGCTACTATTAGTGTACTGATCTGAAGCCCTTTGGCAGCATTTATGTGTGTACAGCTGAGATTTTGGGTTGAACAAATCTCTCAAAAGCAAACATATTTTCTGGTCTTTCTGCCCTCATGTCATATAGCATTGCCCCTTGCAGTTAAGATATAAAGGGACTTGCACTGGCACCCTGGGGATTTTCATTTTTTCCTTTTTTTTAAATGTTAACTGTCTTTAATCAAAACATTACATTTGCTTAAAAATGCAGCTATCGGCCATTGAGTGGCTCATCACATTATGGGACCAGGCACATCAACAGGAGAATTGCCAGGCTCCTGTTGCATTGTAAAAAAAGGTACTTTGAATATCTAGGTGTCTCCAAGCACGTCTAAGCAACTGTGAACCCACTGAGAAAACCTCAGTCTGAAATGTCTAGGGCACACCTCAAAAATGAGGACAGAAAGTGCTGGAAGTTTTCAGCTTTAATCATCATTTCCATTTTTCCCTCACCCTCAAAAGACAGGGAAAGTCATGTTTTTAAAAGTAAGACTGTATGCTTAAGGAAATAATATATAAAATAGGGCTGAATCAAGGCATGTTTTAAATCCAAGGATCTCTAGTTCACGTAATTTACTCACTTTTAGCCATAAATCTCCAGATCAATAGCAGAGGTGGAACCTGATGAGAAATATTTAACCTTTGTGAAACCCCTCCATCTGTTTTGTATAGACCTTGTCAGCACAAAAACCCCAGCCCTGTGTGCATGCAGGCACACATGCCTACAGCTGTTTTCCTTGGAAGAAGGAGCAGAAATAGCATTTATAAGAAGCAAAACATAAAAGATGGGATGAACAGATATGCAAAAATGTGCCATTATTCAAAATTCTCAGTTTATTTATGTTATCATGACTTCCAGGTATGATTAAAAAAAAAAAATACGAAGGTGTTTCTAAACATAAAATTATTTATATTTTAAAGTGTGTGCAAAGTAAAAAAAAAAAAAAAGAAAAATTCAGATGGTTAACACTGGAGAATTAAAGGTACCATGATACTTCTTTTGGTACTATCTCATGCTGCTCAGAAGTGACTTATTTCTCTGGCTACTAAATGCGAAACTTAAAGCATTTTAATTAAATATGACTGTGAGAGAGTTAGTTTAGTTATTATTTTCTTTCTTTTACTGAAAGAAAAGACAAGTCTTAATACTTTTTTTCCTGTTTTCCTGTTTTTTCACTGAAGGAAACTACAAACATTCACTAAAATTGTCATCTAGAATGTTACCATTTTATGGTCTACCCAAAGTGTTCTATTTTCAGATGGGAGAAAAAGTTAAAGAAATGAAGTGGCAAACTTTCCAAACTTTGGTAGGAACCAATTGCTCCCTCTTAAAACTAAGAACTCAATTGCTCCCTCTTAAACTAAGAACTTCAGATCACTGATGGGTATTCAGTGGATATTTAAGTTTAGAAAAAGAAGAGCTCCAATATGATGCCTTAGAGTGACTGCTGGTCTGATGAAAGGCACACTTCAGCGGTAGGCACAAGGCAGCAGGTATTAATTCTCACAGGCTGAGAACTGCAATTCAGATTTCTGATGCCTTTGACATTAAGTGCTGTGATCAGAGCAGCACAATAAGAAGCAGCCACAACATTCTGGGTGTTCCCTTTCCATTTGAAAATCGTTCTGCACCAAGTGTATTGATGAATTTGTCCTGAATTAGCAAATAGGATCATAATGATAGCTAAAATATAGAGGGAAAAAAAAAGTTTTTCATAATAAACAATTTTTTTCAAAGGGTCTTATCCTGGAGATACTGCCTTCAAGTAGCATTTATCTATTTTGCACGTGACCAAACTGTTCTGTCTGGACTGAAGTACACAGAAAGTACAAGACAAGGTAGAGAGGTTGCTGGAATACTTTAAAATACAAGGAAAATAAAATAAACAAAAGGTAAAATATGGGAAAAAACAGCAGAAGAGACAGCTTATGTGTCTTCTGACTTGTCAGGTAGTATTACTTAGTGGATGGGAGATTTAAATAAAAAAAAACCAGTAAAGCTGTAGAGCAGCCAGCTTAAGTGGAGAAAAAATTTGGATGAGTAAATCAGAAATAAATAATGGCGAAAATCCAGAGGTGGAGGTGGGAGGAGGGTACATGAAGCACAGGAGGATTTACTTCTAGTTTCTGTTCTCTGTGTGTGGCCCTGGAAATAGTATTTGGCAGATTCACAGTGCAGGAGGAGCTCCTTCAGGCATCATATCCTGAAATTTCAGCCCAGGAAAATTCAAACAAGATATGATTAAGACTGGAAAATCCACGGTAAATTTTACGACGTAAACAGGATTTTTCCTTCCTAAAACATCCAGGAAAGCAATAGTACACTGTAGATAGCAACCCTTTTGGTTTTGGATTTACGTATGGAAAATTACAAGAACGTACCTGGTTATTTCATCTGTAGACTAACCCATGTTGCCTTTTTATGTGTGACTCCCATCCTTGATATTTATGAGAGTCTGGGTGTTAAGAATTCATTTTGTCATCACTGGTGAGAGTATTTTCAGGCCAATAAAGTCTTACTGAGTTCAGCTTGAAAAAAGCAATCTTTATGGTGGGGTAAGAGGGAGAGAAAAATTACTTAGAATATTGCTGTCAACCAAAGAGGAAAAACAAAAAGACTTCAACTGTCATCTGGCTCAAGAAAGCAGGACTCATTCTGCACACAAATTTGTACTTGATAGCTCTGGGAATCATATTATCACACAGGCAAAGCGGGCAGGAACATGTAATTACTTGTTCCTGCCAAGCCT
>VZTU01019680.1:176631-199200 GCA_013400835.1 Zapornia atra | reverse complement strand
GGGGGGGGGGAAAGGAATTTTTCATATCGTACCTCTGAAAGAAACTGGCCCATGCAAACTTATTTGCTTACCAAAGGTCTGTGCTCAGTCTTCATATGGTATTTTGAAAATTCACCTCTACTGCTTGGTTTGACATTATGAAGTAAACTGAAGATAAAGAAATTAACTTATTGTTAGCAGATGCCCAGAATGAATGCAAATTGTGTTTTTAGGATACAAATGGGAGAGTGGAAAAGGCTATGAAAGCTTTAATTTATGATTTGTTCATTTAAAGCTTCAGACCATTAAGTGCCCATTAAATCACTATTTTATATGCTGCTAAGTGCATCTCTATCATCAGAATAAAAAGATTGTTTTAATTCACCCTGTATCTCATAAAGCATTTTAATTGAGGGCATTTGTGATAACAAATTGACTGGTATTGGAAAGTAAATGAATGCTGAATTCTGACAACAGGACATCTTCGTGATTTTGCTTTTAGCATCTTGTATGTTCATGAAAAGTTACATTACATAGGTGTTTATTTGTGTTTAGATTTCAATTACAAAGATCCAACCCCAAATAAAAAGTTCATTGCACTGGTAGGGCTCTTTAGAGTCGTGTCCTTCGTGGGCTTTTACTATGTAGCTCAGTTTCTCTCTCTTTACCATTCCTCAATGCTGAGAGCCTCCTGTTTAGCCCGTGTCCTGAAAATGGGGAGTAGAAACAAGTAAATAAAAAGAAATTGCACATTTTCCTCTGCAACTATATTTTGATGTTTGCTTTTATTTCAAGAGAAGATCAAGTTTTAATACCGGACTTGAGAACATGGAAATTTCAAAGATTCTTATGGAAATGTGGACATGTTTTGTTTTGGCATTTTTGGTTGAAATAAAGCACCACATTCCTGAAACTAAAGTGGTTCAATTTTCTTTCGCTCATGAGCTGATCAGCCTTTCTATTGCCATTATTGCCTGGCCTTCAATTTTCTCTGCGGGGCTCAGAAGTACTCCTGCCAGGATTCAGCAGCTGAAGTATGAGGAGCTAGATAATGACCTACAGGACTAAATCATCTGCTGCAACATGAAATTCTTGCTCACTTCTACTAAAAATGTTCTCGTTCCCAGAAGGAAGTATTCTAAGAAAATGTAGTTGACAATTGTTGATTTTTAAACAAAACATGTTGTCATATTTAATATAATAAATTGTTCCAATTTGGTTGAAACAGACCCAAGACTCAATTTTCTGTGGAAAAATTTCGCATTAGGAAAATATTTCCAAATACAATTTTTTATCAAAACTACTTTCTAATAGTTCTGAAATTGAACTCTGTGTCAATACATGCATCTGAAAAGGTCTGCTGTCTCTCAGGAACTGCTGGACTGCTTCTGTGATGACTATTTCTCATTAATGGGTAAGTTCTCAACCTCGGGAAGGAGCAACTGAATGGCAGAAGAGCTGAAAATACCTGTAACAGTCTGAAGCTTGGAAAGACAAGTAAAGGGCAGTCCTGTAGATCCTGGCTCAGAGATGCTAGCCAGTTAAGCAATTATGCTGTCTTGGGCTTCTCTGAGTAGCTTTTTCTGCCAGCCCATCTGGTCTTCTCCTTGACTTCTAAAAGTTTTCTCTTTGAAGCTCTTCCATCTTCCCCAGAGTTGCTTCTCCATCATGTTTCTGCTTTCTGGCTCTATCTTTCCCCCAGCTTCTTCCCTGTTATTGATCAAATAACAGCAACTGATGACTAAGAATTGCTAGACAAGAGGCCTTACATTTTTGTGTCTATCATGTGTGATTACTCAGTATGCTGTTAAAACGAGCTTTTAACGTGGTCACAGTATTGCCTAGCTGGGTGCTGGGAGAGAGCAGGGGCTGCAGAAAACGGCTGCTGAAGTGAAAGTGTGAAGTAAATGTATGTACTTGCTGAGAAATCAAAGAATTATTGTTCATAGTGTAGCAGAGTATTTTCAAGAAAACATTTGGTTGTTCCTTTAGGTTACTGCGTTTCATGTCCTTTTTTTTTGAGATTCCATTAATCTGTGTTTGCCATAAAGAAGGAGTGACTCTGAAAAATCATGTAACTTCAGTTTGCCTCCATTTTTTGTGGAACTTGGAGCTTTACTTCAGATTTAATTGTTGACAGAATATTGCAAGTCAAAGAGAGGAATGTTGTGTGGAAATTATAAATTGTAGTTTAGTCAGATTAAAAAAACGTATTTTCTTAGTAGTATGTTAAATAAATATATTAATTGATGGGAATTTATTTAACTTGGTTTTTTTTTTAATAGCAGAGATAGAGAGATGATCATCCCACTTCATTCGGCACTTGTCAGGTGGCATCTGGAGTACAGTGTCCAGTTTATCCCCACATTTCACAACAGACAGACACACTGGAGAATGTCCAAAGGAGGGTCACAAAGATCAAAGGGCTGAAGAAGCTGCCCTATGAGGAAAAACTGAAGGAGTTATGTCTTTTCACCCTGGAGAGAGAACACTCCAAGGACTCAGTTTTCCAGTACTTACAGGATGGCTACAAAGAAGATGGTGCTTTCTTGAGAAGGAGCCACATGGAGAGGGTATGGGGCAATGAGTACAGGTTGCACCAGGAAAGGTTTCATCTTGATATAAGAAAGAAATTTTTTTACAGTCAGAACAAGGAATCAACAAATCACTGGAAGAACCTCCCCAGGGATGTGGTGGGGTCTCCGTCAGCGCAGGTTTCCAAGACTAGACAGGCTGCTAGATCATATCATCTAGGCTCCCTTTTCCATGAAAGGTCCGACCAGGTAATCTTTTCAGATCCCTCCCAACCTGGGCTGTTCTATGATTCTTTCCTTTTAGCAATTGAACCAAAGATGGAATATGTCACAGGAAAAACTGAAGTGCTTAAAGGAAGAGGAGAGGCCACCTTTAAGAGAACTTGGGCACATGTTTTGCAACAGTATTCCTACAACACTTTGTGAGATTGTTCTCTTTTTATACCGGATCCTAAAATTCAGTAGCTGTAATTCAGATTGAGGCACTTTTTCCTGTTATCATAAAAAAAGACTCTGGGTAGTGTGTTTTTTTTGTGTGAGGTTTTTTTTGTTCCAGTTAGCAGGCCTTTTGTTTCTGCACATAAAAAATCAATCTTCTTTAATGCATTGGGAAACTCTCTCTCTTAAGACTCACTGCCTTTCACTTTGGGTTATTCTCTCAGCCAAATCCTGTGAGATTATAACTGATTTTAAAAGTCAGCAGCAAAAGTATTTGATCTTTAGGTGACAAACAGTCAAAGAGGAGCCCTCAGGATCAGTATTAAACATCAAATTAGATTCATGCTAGGATAGGCAAGTTACAGAAATTCAAATCCAGCTTTAATAGTGACAGTAATAAATGGAAACTCAGCAAAATTAATCTATTAGTCAACAATGTGTAATGTCATAAACTTGAAGAAACGGTTATGGAACACTTCAGGCCTGAATTAAAACTAAACAAGCTGAATTAAGCAGTATCATTGAGATGGATAAATAAATCTTTTAGAATTTTATTTTACATTAGAATAAAAGCCAAAGTTTTCACTGATCTATTTGAAATAATCTGGATATCATCATTGAAAATAGGTAGCAGCACCTGTATGCACTGCTCCTAGTACCAGGATGGTGACTGTTGAACCCAGTGATGTTCCTCCTATTGGAGCTAGAGGGAATAGCACATTGTAGGCAGCCAAAGTTGTTAAAAATCTTTATCAGTTTTACTGTGACAAACGTGGGATGGAGCAAATAAATTGCAGGCAGTTTTCTCTGTTATTTACAGGTAAAAAACGGTAGGGCTATTTACTATTGTGTTATCATAGGCTACCATACTCAGTACCATTTGTGCTAAAATGAGAAAGACAATGTTAATGGATAACTGAAGAAAGGGACAAAAACCTCTTCTTGTTCTTTTTCCTCTTTCTCTTGTGGTGCTTTTAAAAGTCTATATAGAAATCTGTAGAGAGCTTAGCTTAGGGAGTCAGCAATGTTCTCATGAAAATATGCAAGCTATTTAGCATCAAGAACAATGCTGGTATGTAGAGTGGCAGGGCAACCTTAAGAAAAACCAAGGTTGAATTAAATTGACCTGGCATGAAAGAGCACAAAGCAGCCTGAAGCCACTTAGCCATAGGAAAGATGTATAGGACACTTCAAGCCTCTTGACACAACCTTAGATAAAACAACCGGAAAACTGCTTCTAGGAAGACAACCTTTCATGGCATGTGATCTACTTTCTGAATCATTAGAGATACAAATAATGAGAGAAAAAGCATGTGGTTTATGGGAAAACATTAACTGATGAATTAAATTGTGTAGCATATAGTATTTATTTAAAAATAATGCAAATCACAATGTTTTAATGCTAATTCTATCCATGCTATAAAAAGCTGCATTTTTTCTGAAAGGTCAGGTTTTCCAAACTGCACCTTTAACATCTTGATCAAGTGAAGCAAAGACTGTTGTTTTTTTCTGCAGCTTCAAAATGCAAAGTGAAATATTGGAGAGTCCAACTATATCATATGTAAACACAGATTAAGATATATGTAGTGCTGAAACAAAACTTTAAAGCTGTACGTGTAAATGAATGCTGCCACCTGCTCTTTTGGGTTTTTTTCTTTGTTATATATGTTACCAGAAAACAAGCAGTCATTTTCTTTCTTACAGGTTTGGAACAGCAGGTGAGTCTTTTTAGCAGCAGATCCAAGGTGCCTCTGGATGCAAAGCAGTAGTTCTGTTTGATTCATCATGTTTTGGATCACAACGTTGTAAGTTGAAAACATTTGAAAAATCAGAGCTTGTAATATTTTTTTCTCTGGAATCTATGAGCCTCTGAAAAATCTTGCTCTTTTGGATTGCCCATTTTTTAAAGTGGAAGAATTCTTTCCTGAGCTTTCTTTCTCAGACAATATATACTGGGGTGGACTAGATTTCAGCTGATTCCTTTTTATTTTCCCCTGGAAGAAAGAAACAGCATGCCAGCTCTTGCATACAGGTTCACTTCTTTAAGTGAAGCCAGTAACTCAAAAAACTTAAATACAGGTATAAAACCCAGTCTCATGTGTTTAAACAGGAAGGGGAATAAATGAGGAGTAGCTGTGCGACACAGGAGTGCAAAATCAAGTGCGGACTTAATTTTCATTCTAGGCTCAAATGTTGAATCATCGCAGATGAAAAAAGTAGTGCACTCAGTTTAGTCCACTCATAGTTCACTCAAAGCAGGAAGCACATTCATGCCTGTCTGTGAAGTGTTTCATCTGCACCCTGGGTGTTGAAAGGCTCTACCTTCATCCATGAAGCAGCACTTCCAAGCCCTTCATTATCAGTCATTCTTCCAGTCTGAGAAGGCAAAGCATTACCATTGGGCAGGCAATAGTCACAAGCATCCATGGCTTTAGCTCACATTACTTAAGTTCATGAAAAGCCTTCTGGTACTGCTTAGAAACAGGTGACTTTTAATAGTGCTCTCAAATCTAGGCCTTCTCCAGCCTCCATTAAAGCCAATGGAAGATACTGATGTGGAGGAAAGCTGGCTGGAATCAATGGCTTGAATGTCTGTCTGCCCTTGTTCCTTCTTTCCTTCCTTTCAGCCTTCATCTCTGTGGGGTCTTTCTTATCTGTATCTCCAGGCAACCTGAGGGAGATAGGCAGGTAACTGACACAAATGACAAACCAAAATAACTAAACAAATCCTGTTCTTTTATCTAACATTTGTGAGATTCTTCTAGAGGACACCTAGGTGATTTGAGCCAGCTGGTGCCCTTGTAGCACTCTGATTTGGCTGTGCTCTCAGTCCCGTTTTCAAGGGCTTTCTGTTGTTTTTCCCTTGGTTGTACTAAAATCTGCTTGTTGCCTTGACAAATATTTGTTTCCGTTTCTGTGTAAGCAAACATCTACCATAAAATTGTTTCAGGATTCAGTATTCAGATGACTGCTGGGGTACTGTTTGCCAGAGTTCAAGACCTGGGCAAATAGCAATTTGTTTGGGCTGAATAAGTAATACCTTATTTTAGAGGGCACAAATAGCCATGTAATTATTTTGAATTAAGAAATTACCATATCATTTCAGGCTCATTACATGGGTATTTATTCTCAGCAGATTATATGCAGACTGTTACAATAGTAACTAGTATAACTTTTATTTTTATATGGAAATAGAGTAGTAATGAAAGGGGAGATGTGCTTCTGGTGAGCTTGAAGTCCTTAAAAAGGGAGGTCTACCACAGATGTGCGGAGCTGCATTTTCAAGCTGAATAGACATTATTCTTGCATAACATTTTAGTGAAGATGCAACTAGCAATGCACTTTTTGTTTTGCTCTTTTTCATGTGGTGTGGTGTTTTACCAGTGTTTTACCAGGAAACCAGTTCACCTGAAAACCATGGCAGCTCTGGAAGCTCTCTGTTGTAGCTGGGCTCTTGCAACAGAAGGGTCCTGTATTGTATTCATAAAAGGGAACCCAGGAGCTTTGGGAACCATAACTAATGCAGAGACTCTGAGGACAAGCAGGTGAGTGCTGGCTCAGTTTGATAATCTTCATTCCTACCTGGAAGCCTGGAACCTGAAAGCGCCCTCAGTAATTGATTCCTGGGCTCAAACCGTCAGCATCGCTCCCTGAACTCCTCAGATTGGTGCTCTTACAGCTTTACTGAGTCACAAGATTTGGGTTTCCATGTGATTGATGGATTTTTTGGAGTAGTGGATGAGGTGTGCAGACCAGGTATTGCCACAAAGCCGTTCAGGAGCCCAAGAAAGCAGCAGGAGGTGCTGGCTAGAATGATAATTCTGGACAACCTGTGTTGTCAAAATACTGGAACAGTGTAAGTTAAAACGTATCCAAACTGAGTGATATCTATGACTTCTGTATCTTTAGAAAGTAAGTTGCAATTCCCTGAGTAACAGTCTTGGCATCAGTTAGACTATCCATACGGTTTAGCATTCTCAAATAGAGCAATAGCTGTTTGGTAATGCTAATTCTCTTCCGTGTTCTCCGTGTTCATCATGCTTCTGTGCTAAACTGCACTGTGATGGTGTTGTGTGCTTCCACCTTTCTAGCTAAAAAGAAAGCTCTTTTTACTAGCTCTTCCAACTCCACCAAGCTGGGTCAGCAACCTCTGAAGTGCCTGATCCAGCAGACACAGGGAGTTTCCAGGTCTCTGTTAGCTCTGTTGCACACAGCTGGCCCAAGTCACCACTTCCCTGGTTCAGCTTCCTCAAACAAGAGTAAGCTTGCTCTTGGTTTCTTTTCATGATTATAAATGCTTATCTAATCTCTCTAATCTTCTTAGCACCAGCTGAAAAGACTAGCACACAAAAATGTGAGAACTATTTGCTGTGAGGTAGAAATTCACCTAGTCATAAAATAATTGCTTCTAAACTGTTAGTCATTGATGGCGTGATTCTAATTGCATTATACTTAAGGGATTATAATGAAACAGACTTCCAAATTTACCCTGGAGCACTTTTTTCTGCAGTATTGGATTGGAAAGCTGTAATTTGAATAAATGAAATGAGTAACTGAAGACAGACTTTCCCTCTCCCTGATATGTCTCATTAAAAAAAAAAAAAAAGTAAAAAGAGATCTGTTTCATTTAAGTAATTAGCAAGATGTTGACAAAATGCAGGAAGTGTGCAGCAGGTATTTTATATCTCAGCTGAAAACAAATTAATAAAGCAGATCTCCGAACAGGCATGCTAAGCTTGTTTTCAGAAGGGAAGAATTCTTACTTTTGTATGGTCACCTGAAGATGAAAGAGGCACTGAGAGAAGAAATAGTGCAAGCCTGGCAATAGCCTTGTTATTAATTTAAGAAAGGGAAAGCCCTTATGTGCAATATATAGCCATCAGGCTTTGGGTTTTGGAGTGGAGGAGGCAACAACTTCTTTTGCTGCTCAGCACAGGAGAATCCAAAAGAATTGTTGAGGGACAGCATTTTGCTGTGATACACAAAACCAAGAAATTACTAAATTCTACCGCAGACCCTTCTCTGCTCCCATGGGAGTTTCTCCTAGACTCCCATGAGGTTGCTGTGCTTGAGGTGTTTTCCTACCACGTAGTCAGGGCTCTGCTGAAAGTGACAACTGTCTGCTTCTTCCAATTCAGCATGTCTCCCTCTTTGGTCTTATTCCTATCTAAAGCTGGCTTGATTTCAGTTAATTAATTCAGGTCAGTGCATTCCTTCCACAGATGGTCAGAAACAGGCTGTTTTCCAAAGGCTTTGAGAATGAGCATGTCCAGAGAGATTGGGCTGCTGTTAAAGAGATGAACGTTGGCCAAGCTAATGAGGATAACACAAATGCACTTCTCAGATGTGTTTGTTAGATATGTCATTTGTGACAGATCACCCCTATATATGTGGGTGTTGCCCTTCTCGTTTGAAAATTTACCTCTAAAATAAAAGCTGCTCATGCTTTTACCCCACACTCAAACTACTACTGATACTTTCTTACTTATTCAAACCAGTTTTTCACTGCTGGGAAGGAGATGTGTTCTTTCAGTGTCCTTTTCTCACCCCTAATATTTTTCAGTACTCTACAGTGAAGTTGTGAGCTTTCATAGAGACCCTTCACAATATGTATCAATAGATGGCAGTAGCTGAATCCTCATCTGAAAGGACATACCTGGAAAAATGTCATAATTGGCTTTTCCTGTAAGAAAAAAAAAAAAGAATACACTCTTTATGGATGAAAAAAGAATGCAAGTTGTTTCATAAATCAGGGGCAAAGTACAATTTTCCTTTTTCTTGCATTCTCAAATATATTGATATCAAATTGCTCAAACCAGCACCACGTTTGCTGGAAGCCATAAACTGGAAATGTCCACGTGTTCTAAAAGGGATCGGAAACAAGGATCCGTTATATCCTCTGAATCTTTCATTGGAACTAGTTGGAGAGTCATAACTCATTAAATGGCCATGGTGTTTACTGAGAAACAAATTAACAATACCTGCAGGAAATCCTACAGCCCAGGAAGATTTACTTATTTTGGAATTTTACTAATGCCAGTCCACATATTATATTGCTTTCTTGTCAATACAATTTAATTTCATTAATAACATATTATTCTGAACACATCTATTTTGGTATCTCTAGCTTACACAAAAGCAAAATTTCAAAGTAGTCTGTAATCACCATCCTTTTAATGGAGCAAGTCCAAAAAGCTAGTCTTTTTAACCAGTAACCCTTATCAAGATGAATCTGAGTTAGGAAACAATTCTCTTAAATGCTCTTCAGCATTCGTTCTGTGCTCCCTGGTATAAAAAAGGCAGGCATCTCCTGGAGAGAGTCCAGAGAAGAGCTACAAAGATGATGAAGGGCCTGGAGCATCTCCCCTGTGAGGAAAGGCTGGGTGAGCTGGGACTGTTCAGCCTGGAGAAAAGAAGACTAAGGGGGGACCTTATTAATGTCTATAAATATCTTAAGCATGGGATGCAGGGGGAAATGGCCAGCCCCTTTACAGTGTCTGTGGGGACAGGACAAGGGGCAATGGCCTGTAGTTGGAGCACAGGAAGTTCCACACCAACGAGTGGAAGAACTTTTCCCCAGTGAGGGTGAGGGAGCCCTGGGACAGGCTGCCCAGGGGGTGTGGAGTCTCCTTCTCTGGAGAGATTCCAGCCCCGTCTGGACGCCGCCCTGTGCAATATGAGCTGGGGAGCTGCTCTGGCAGGGGGGGTGGAACCCATGAGCTCTCGAGGGCCCCTCCAACCCCTGTGATTCTGTGATTCTACTAGACACTATCTTCTTTATAAAGCAACCTTGAAGATACGTCCTTTTGCTATCAAGAGGCAGTGAGCAGTATTCATTTGCTAGAGAAGGCATAAACCTAAAGAATTTCATAGTTGGAATTTATGTGAAGAGGTCATCTAACCAATTCTCTTTCAGTGAGGAAGAATCAGGAATATGTACAACTAGAATAGTCCCTACATACAGACCAAAAAAAGAAAATTCTGCAATGATGTTGCTTGGCCAGTGGAAAAAAATAAGTGCCTAACAGTAGTGGAGCTTTTCCATAATATCAAGCCTGAGTCTTCCTCAGTGACAATTTTTTCTTCTCTCATGATTTCTACTCATTTTGCTGCAGTACACAATGTACAGTTCATCATTGTTTTGCTGGAGAAGTTTTGACAAAATCAAAATCTATCTTCCAAAGATTTGTGCCTATGTATTATACTTTTAAGTGAAAAATCTGTTCGAAATATCACCCAGATTTTTAGATCACTTAGATTTTTCTCATCAGAAGCAAAATGTCACAGAAATCAGCATAAACCAGTAAACTAAAACACATGGCTGCTGATGTATCAAAATTATTAATGGAAAAAAAAAATTTGGGCACTTTATAATTTAAATACCTGTGGAATTCTGTGGAAATACTTTGTGCTTTTTTTGCAAGCACGTGTTTTTTTAATCTCAAGTGTTATTATTTTAATTCTTTTGTTTATAGTTTAAAGTTTTCTTTGTTCTCCCTTTCTGCAAGTGTTTAAGTGATGCTACAGTAAGAAACATTCTGAACAGATACATTTTTGTGACACACATTTCTGTTAGCAGTCAGAGGAAATGCACTGCCTGGTAGTTGGCAAACCGATGTTTTTGGATTTCTAGTTCAGTTCAGAGGATTGTAAAATGCTGGAAGCTTACAATTAGTATTATCTAAGCTCTGTGAACATTGCATTAGCAAAACTGTGTTGCAATCTCCAAAAGAACCATTTTTTCCATGATATGTAAAGCACACTCTCTCTGCATAGAAATGTATTAGAGCAATCATTTTTGTCAACTATTATGAAATAGCATGCTTGTTGCTGTATCATTTTAAAACTGTTATTTAATAATGTATTGGTATTCCTATTTCAGGTTTCAAAATGTATGAAGAGCCCATGGGTGGGTTACAGCCTGTCCACACCTAGAACTAAAATACAACTGCAAATCCCCAAAATCACAGTTTAATCACAGAATAATAGGGGTTGGAAGGGACCTCAAGAGATCATCGGGTCCAACCCCCTGCCAAATCAGCTCCCCAGCTCATATTGCACAGGTCAGCATGCAGACGGGGCTGGAATATCTCCAGAGAAGGAGGTTCCACACCCCCTGGGCAGCCTGTCCCAGGGCTCCCTCACCCTCACTGGGGAAAAGTTCTTCCCCATGTTGGTGGGGAACTTCCTGTGCTCCAACTTGAGGCCATTGCCCCTTGTCCTGTCCCCACAGACCACTGAAAAGAGGCTGGCCATTTCCCCCTGCATCCCTTCCTTAAGATATTTATAGACATTAATAAGGTCCTCCCTTAGTCTTCTTTTCTCCAGGCTGAACAGTCCCAGCTCACCCAGCCTTTCCTCATAGGGGAGATGCTCCAGGCCCTTCATCATCTTTGTAGCTCTTCTCTGGACTCTCTCCAGGAGATGCCTGTCTTTTTCATACCAGGGAGCCCAGAACTGGTCACAAGCGTACAGAAAGGTGGCACCAACAGACAGAGAACAGAAGGTAAGGAAAAAACCCTATTGATTGGTATGATTGGTGGCTGCCCCAACAAAACAATGACTTCGGGATATTATTGAAATGCAAGTTACTTTGGCTAGGTTTAATAATGAGTTCCTTAAGAAGCAGCGCAGAGCATTTCTCGAGGGCGCCAGCTGCGAGAAAGCTACCAAGCACATGTTCTTGTCCACCCTGCTCTCCAGTTAGGCTAAAATGTACCTTTACTGCATACATGTCTACTTATGTAAAGATTGTTGCACTCCTCATTCTGGTCCCTCTTTCTTTTGCAAGATACAAATAATAAAATAGATGGCTACATGCTTCTGCACGCAGTCTAAATAGATGTAATCTTAATCCAAAATTGAATTTTACTTGCATGTCTACAAGATAATATGGTGCATTCAGTTTATTTGAGATACATTTTTAATGAAAAATAAAAAGGGCCTTAGGTATATGAGTGAAGAATGTTATCCATAATTTCCCCCAAATTGTAATACATGATTTGATTCAAACATCTGTCAGCCAAGCAGTAGTTCATTTTCCTAAACCAAACATTAGAGACAGCTCAGTAGCAGTAGTGTTGCTCAAAGAAAAATGAGCAACCACTGTTAAACAGGGCAAATAATATTACTATTGTCAGCAGTGTGGAAGTCTAAATTCCTTCTACTGTTACCAGAGGTGTGTCCTGGTACCCCCTCCTCTGCTTGCACTGTGGTACTGACCCCAATTCTTATTGTCAGGTTAATAAACAAAGAAACAAATATATAAATTAAAAAGAGGTTTTAAGTGGCATATGTGTTTTTATCAGTTCTTTGAAAGTCTAAAGCTCAGATACGATCTTTCCTGAAACACATTCAACAAATACTGAAGTATAAGGGTGGAAATGAAGAGGTTTAGCTTAATGAGATTCATATTTATCTGCTTACAGTATCTGTCTAGAGTAGAGCCTGAGTTTGTAAGCTGTAGCCAGAGCTCCATTCCCATTTTTCAGAGCAACTTGGAGTCACATTATGGAAGTTTTTGCTTCGCCTGCTATGAAGAGTTAAGCAGTGTTTTTCTTTCCAGAGACACTTCATGTCAGTAACAAAATCTATCCTTACTTCATACTCACATACCTGGTGCTCACCAATGTGGGAGAGATCATTAAAGGTGTTAAGATTGGAATCAGCCTGGGCTGCAGCGACCATGCCCTAGTTGAATTTGCGATATCAAGGAATGTGGGTCTGGCAAAGAGTGGGATCAGGAACCTGAACTTTAGGAGAGCAAAATTGAGGCTGTTTAAGGACTTGTTGGCCATGATCTCCTGGGAGGTGGTCCTTAGAGACAGAAATGTTGAGGAAAGTTGGCTGCTCTTTAAGGATGCCTTTCTGAGAGCTCAAGAGCTCTCTGTCCCTCTGAATAAGGAAGTGGGCAGGAGGGGCAGGAGGCCAGGATGGCTGGGCAAGGACCTGCTGGTCAAACTGAGGGAAAAAAACGGCAAGTACAAGCTCTGGAAACAAGGATGTGTTGCCTGGAAAGAATACAGGGATGCTGTTCGGACTTGTACAGACTGAGACTGTGAGGTGTAATATTACATGCAGGCCTGTGTTTAAAATAAAATTTACAGTTTTGTTCCAAACTGCTTGTTATTTCACATCATCAAAATTAAAAATGATTGCTTCCTTAAATGTAAATACAGGTGTGTGTAATTCAAGGATCAAGATGGTGTTGGCATAGACATACAGCCACAATTATCTCGTACCTTTTAAAAATGCTTAAAGTTTCAGCTGTAAAAAACACAAAAAAAAATCCACCTGTTCCTATATTTCCTTTGGTCACTTCACACATAGAAAATTAAATAGAGAAAGAAAAGGGGGTAAACTCATAGTACTGTGAGTTATCTTTAGTTCACAGCATCTATTTCAAATCACGCTGTTCTTGTAGCTATGGAATTACAGATGGTGGTTGCACTGTAGAGCTGCTGAAAACATCCTGTAGGTTTAAGCACCAGACCGTCAGGATCCCAGCTGCTAGCTAGCAATCAAGTTTTGATTTAATTTAATCTAATTTTTTCCTTTCTAATTATCTTTCCTTCCACTAGAGTGGAGACAAGTTTAAAAACCAAAAAGTAATATGAGAATATAGAAGAAACACAGACACTACTACCAACATGATTTTTTTTCTCTCCTTAGCCTCTCAATCTGCAGAAGATTCACAGCTTCTGTTTTGTGAGGATTATTGGGATGATGAAGAAATGCTCTGAAGTTTATTTCACAGTCTTGAAGTCTTCTGTCAGAGCTTTCAAAATAGTCATTTGGATTTGCAGACTTTCACAGTACTTTGGCAGCACTGCTTGTTATTTTTCTACCAAATAGATACCTTTCCACAGAAGGAGTAATTCTGCAGGCAAACTCCTTACATTATGCAAAATACCTGTAGAGTTGCTCATAGATCAAACTGGTCAGTAGAACAGGAGGGCCATGATCTTGCCCCTTCCTGCTGGCAGACACCCCATCTCTGACAGGAGGTCACTGCATACTCCTTTGCCTTCGTCTTTCTATTTCCCCAGCAAACTGAGGAAAGGACACACTCAAGGTGAAATATCCTCACAGTATAAGAACAAAGTGTGTGATGGGCTTTGCAAGCATCTGTTCTATATTTTAAGCATGCTGTGTACTGTGTTTTCTTAAACTGAGTCACGAGTGGTCAGGAGAATGAAGATCTTAAGATACATTGAGTTTGTTCTGATCCACTTTGTCCTGGTCCACATTCTACACACGGGAACTTACTAAGTGTCAACCAAAGGATGAAAACCAGACATTCTTCTACTCTAATCTATGTTAAACCCCTTGAACTTGTTTCTGATGACTACTAATTTTTGAAGTGATAAACCAGGTCCACACACAACTACTAAGAGTATAAATCTCCATAGGGTAAGTGCAATCTGTATTGGAAATCCCAGAATAAATACTGCAGGGTCTGTGGAAGTGCTGCATTTTATCTCCATCTTTCTTTCTCAAGATACAGATGATCTGAAGGGACTGTCCCAGCTCGCTGTGGATACTTCTGCACCAGCAAACCCCAGAAGCCCCCCGGATCCAGAGACCCCAGGTGCAAGTCAGCTCTTAGTTAAGATGAGATCTCCTTTCCTCTCCTTTCCCAGATGTCCTTGTAAGGAAAACAGCAAATCAAAGTAAGCTTCAAGCACACGCCTCATGGGGAGAGAAGATCCTGGAGCATGCTGTGGGGACCCTGTCAGTCAAGTGTTGAGGTCCTTCTTGTCTTCTTTAGAATAAGGACCATTGGCTCAGAGATTACTTCTAACAGTGTTTTAAACAAGTTAAGAAGGACAGGTGATGTGAATACATATTATTTACTAATGTTTTCTTCAACTTATTTTTTGTCCTTTCCCCATACTGACCTGCTGTCACACTTAATAACATCAGTATGCTTATTTTGCTTTCTGAAAATGTGTTAATTACAAATTCTAAGATCCCGCTAATGTTATTGTTGTAGCATGAAGGGAGTTTTGCTGTAGTTGTACTTCTGTGCTGAGGTACCCAGAGGCTGTAGAAGCCGTTCGAACATCATTGTTTCAATCAAAATAAATGTGATAAAGGCAGAAAGATTCCTGTTAGCTAAGAACCTTGAAAACACATTCATGCACATGCCTTCTGTTAAAGCCATGAAATCGCAGCAAATGTAAAAACAAAAAGTAGCAAATGAAAATTTTGTGTTGTGATTAGTTCAAATATCAGAAGTAACTTGTAGCTTTTCAGGCCTTAATTGAGCCATAGGTACTTTTTGGTTTCCCCTTCCTATTTATGTTTTGCTTTTATCAAAGATGGAAAGCTTAAAATGCTTCAGGATTGTGCTTTGCCTCTGAAATGGCACTCAGAATGAGCTAATTCACAGTTTGCTGTGAATTAGCTTAGTGCATTTGCTGGGACTGGAAATCATGTACTGTAACTAAGGCGATAGACTGTTCACAGGTTTAATTCTGTAAGGTTCAGGGAGCCTCCTTGCAAAGTGCTTGCTTTTAGTGGATCTTGAAGGACTTCAAAGAACATGAGGTTTGCAGGGGAAAGAAAAAAAAAAAGCTGGATAGAAAAAATACACAAATCCTAATGCAAATACTTTGTTTCCTGTCAGCTCTACTAAGTACGGTTGGCATGTTACAGCTCATTGTTGAAGAAGAGAATTCAGTTTTGCAGCAATACCCCCTTTATGTTATTTTCAGGCAGGGAAAGGATCCGTTTTCTACTAAAGCTGTTAAAATATGATATGTAAGGGGACCTCAATTTTCTTTTGTCAGGCTGCAAGAGTAAATAATATATATTACATATGACACTCTGCATAAATAGTGGGTGTATGATTTTGNGGGGGAGAAGAGAGAAGAAAGCGGGAAAAAAAGGGATCCTGGAATAGTTTCTCTGAGTTTCAGACAGGGGTGTTTCCTGAAGCTGTGAATGTAGGCTTGGCTCATCCTTCCGAAGCCAGGCTTGGATGCCAGCCCATGTGGAGGAGAGTTTAGCTATCTCTGCCACACAGTCCTTCACGTGAGGAGGCTTTTCTGAGTGATTTGACAGGGTAGCGAATAAGACTGGTGAAAGAGTTTGGCAGGATGGAGAGAAACACACACACCAGCTGCAACCAGCTGGGAGCCTGTAAGCACAGCTTTCGTAGCTCTGCAGAAATAGCTGATTCTCAGCTTTTATTTTTACCTCTGTTTCTAAAGAACTGCACACGCTGCTTTTTAGAAAGCTAACAGTAAGCACCCACACCTGTCTGTTGTACTCTGTAGCATTTTGTCCATCTTCAGGAAAGCAAGAGCGGAACCTCAGTCCTTTTCAGGAGGGTATCTTGTGTGGCATCTCAGGATCCATAGCTCAGGTAGCAAGTAAGAAAAACAGTACAAATTAGGGCATAATAATTGTCTCCTAGTTTGTCCCAAAAAGTGTGGTTATTCCTTGTTCCATCATCTCTCTGGCTTTATTCATATGGCACCTTCCAAGTCTATTTTCTGTTTTGCTCATTTTTCCAGCCTGTGGTTCCAAACTCATGTAAAGCCCAGGCTAATTTAGAGTGTGAGACAAACGGGGATTTGCTTCTTCACAACAGTGCATTAAGCTATGTAAAGATAGCTCTCTTTTAAAAGTTTTTAGATTGTATCTCTTACCTTCCTGAAGAGTAGGAAATGAAATGGCTTACACAATCAGCTGTATCTGCTTAAACTTGCAAAATCATAAGGAGTAGTGTTACAAAACAATGCCGAGTTGTTCCAGGCAACACTTATGGTATAATGATGCCAGATGACAATGGAAGTGCTTAGTACATCAAAAATTAATACCTAGCGAGTCCGTTTGTTTGTGGTCATGATTGTAAGTATTCACTCTAGGTTTGAATATAATCCACTCAGAATAGCAGTTTACTAAATGTACTAGAGATCATTGAACAAAGCGCAAGTTGAGGTCGTGTTTGGGTTTTCATTGGGCAAATAACTATCATTTTGTTCTCAATCAAAAATAAAATTGCAATGTTACCAGGGGTACTTGGATACAGTGCATACAAATGGGAAGTTGATGTCTGAGCTCTGAGCAATTCAGAGGTATAGAGAGGAAAATAATCATGCCACCCAATACTTAGTTATGAGAATAAATATACTGTATGACTCCAGGTGTTATTATTTAATATTAAAATACTGAGCAAAATTTGTAAGAGGTGGCAATGCTGCTGAGCCCCGTGGACAGCTGCCTTAGGATAAATAGATGCACACTGATGTACAGACAGGATAAATGGCTGTCCCTCAGCAAGAGGGAGGCATTCAGCCTCTCTCTATGCAGGGCTGATTCAAAAACCAAACCTTTACACTGCACACTTAAATGAAAATTTCACAACCTCTACCTTAGAACACATTTGTTATTTTCATCTTATGTACCTGTTTTATTTCAAGGAACACATCGGTTATAAACGTTTATTTTTAATAATGAATCGCACTTCTGGGAACCCTTAACCAGAACTCATATGTGGTCTATCCAGTCCTCTGTGGGTGGCTCTTTGCATGAAATGAAAAACGTACAACTTAATCAGCTATAACCTGAGCTATATACCAGGAGGGCTGTTGATACTAAGTATGAAGAAATCATTCTGACTTTATTTGTTTATTATTTCAGATTTCAGAGTCTCATGTAAAATGCAAAAGCCATATAGTTTATTTTAGTGGCAATCATAAAATTGAATTATTTGTTCCTAGACATACTCTTTCCTAATTTGTTATGCAATAAATTTATTTCAGTCAACTTGGTATGTTTTACCACAGCTCCTTGTATACATTTATGTACAGACCCAGACAAACAACTATTAGAACTGAAAAAGCATTCAGCAGACTTGTCAGGGGCGTACAGTGTACCTTGACTAGTTAAGCAAGCATTTACTGTGTTTAATGTGCAATTCAGTCAAAGTGAAAGTTAAGTATAAAGAGGGTGACCTACAATTTCATTCCTTGTTTCTGCCCCAGTTCTTATTTGGGAATTTCTCCTGCCTGAGTTACTCAGGAGATAACGTAAACCTGGGGAGAAAAGAGAAGGGTGCTGCTTTCTTGGTGTTAAGAGTGGCCTCACAAAAGAAATGTATTTGAAATAACAAGCGCCTAAAGTAGCATGTTACTATCCTCCTGTTCAGTGTCGCTGGAGGAGAAAGAAAAAACAACAAACCCACAAAAAACCTGAGGCTTTTGAATATTTAATGATGGCTGAACAAACTTGGAATGAGCTGAGGAAGATGAGAAGTCAGAGAAGTTAATGCTTCGAAAATACAGCAAAGCTCAGTAGTCCTTAAAAGCAATTAAAGAGCTTTTACCATCTGTTAAGTAATTACCTATCATCATTAGTTATTAGATGTAGGAAATGATGTAAAGGGCACAAACATAATATAAAAAGACCAGCCAGATTCTTGTGGCTTTCTTGAACGAGGTCATAAAAACTTGGTTATTAATACTGAGATAAAAATGACAAACATTTACAGGCGTTTTTGTAACTGCTCCGCTTCAAAAATGAAAGGATTACACTTTTCCTAACAGTAAATATTTAGCTTGATTCTTTTAGTTGTTACTAGTATGATACCATGTTTATTATAATATTCATCTACAAAAAACAACATAAGATGAAGAAGATTTAGGGGTTCTAAATTCAGTGCATTATAGCTCAGCTAAAACCAATTATGGAAAACACAATTTGAGGATCACGACTTGGAACAGATTAAAACCAAGTAACTAAAAACCCCCAAAGCTGTGTGTGCTTTTAAGCTGCATGACTCTATGCAAAAAGATATGCACAAATTCTTACTTATACATCAATAGAGGCTCCGATTTCCCTAATCTCTAATTCTAATTTCTTTTTCCCCGTCTTCTTAGTCAAAATAGCTTCCCTAAAGAGTATATCCTTCAAGGTATTAGCTGCATGTCTTTAAACTTTCCACAAGAATTTAAGCTTATAGGTCCGAGGTTGCACACAGATCTTTGGGTATGTACTTTGCCATTTTTTGGTCTTCTTTAGTTCAGAGAACATGCGATGATCCAAGTTGATAAATCTCACGGCAAGTTCATAGTACGAGTTATACAAATGCATGGAAGCTCTGTCCTGAACAATTTTCAAAATGTACTCTCAGAAGTCAAAAAAAACCCAGCCCCCTTCTAAAAAAAACCATTGTGCCTTTCCAGCAAGGGAGGATAATTCTCTATCGGTCAAGAAAATTCAGCAGGGTGCAGGTTATTTTTAATGTATTTAAATTTGAAATGCAATAGTTGTACCTGTTTCTCCTCAGCTTTGCTGGAAAAATCCTTGCAGCCGCATTCTTTGGCCTCCCATAAAAATAAAATTGGTTTCAATTAGCAAAGTTCTGCTAGGGGCAGCTTGTGGGGGCTTTTTACCCATACTGCAACAGAGTGAATGTCAAGAAAATACTTTTTCCTTGGCAAAATTGGTTGGCAGTTTGTAAACAATCACAAAGTCCCGTAAGTAGCAAAGGATGAACTGGAGCAGTGTGGAGGTACACAAACAAATGACCTGTCCTGAATGTGTAGTTCAAGACAGCAGCATGAGAAACTACAGATATCAAAAGCAAATGATGCCCAAGTGAGTGACCTACCCAGGTCATAGAGCTGCACAAACAAAATAGAAATAAAAGAAACTGTTGAACCTTCTAGAAATCAAAAAGTCCATGCTGTCCAGGCTAACCCTACTTTATGGCTGCAATAACAAGATAACAGTGGGAGAAATGGACAAGTCTCGCAGATTGCTGTATCAGATTATCCAGAAAGCCATACAGTAAATACCAAAAAGGGGGGTATTAAGACAGCAAAAACAGGGCCGCTGTGGTAAGGGGACATAGGCCAACCTGTGTAAATGGGAGAGACAATGGGTTTGAAAAGGATGAACATGGGACAAAGTAGTAAAAGAAGTAAAAATTGGTGCTGCTCCAGGGCTCCTTTCAAGCAGCTCCATACTCGATCAATGTAGTTGTTCCCACCGTAATGCTGTCTGATGGCCTTCTCCATCCAGGAGGGAGATGGCGTGTCTTCCCTGGTCTTGGAGGATGCTCAAGAGCTCATCCCAGCACTGACTGCATCTCAGGGACTGCGCAGCATCATCTTCCCTTCATGACGCTCTGCATGAAGCTGCCGGACCTGTGGCTGCAGATATAAGGACTGCAATGTTTCCATGTGTATGTATGGCCTTCTTTCCTTCTGAGGCTCAGCTACAAAATCTAGTGAAGAATTTTGGGGTATTTCACTTGGAGCACTTTTTTTCCCTGTGCAGGCTCTTTTTTTTTAATATATAAAATATATTATATATAAAATGTATCACATTAAAAAAACCCCAACAGTATTTTGGCAGCTAGAAGTCTAAACATTTAGGTAACGAACAGAGGCACTAGGTTTGTGTTGCCAAAATCTGACTCATAAGGGCTTTTTGTCCTATTATTTTTTCCATCTGTTTTGCCTCTTAGAGATTATTGCAGCAGCTTAGGCGTTTGATTTATTTCCACCAGAGCATAGGAAGAGAATGTGAGAAGACTCAGAACTGCTTAAAACCACAGTCTTAACTGCTGAGATACTCAATTTATGAAAATACTTTCTGAATTAATGTTCAAAATTCTCCACCTGATTTGCTGAATGAGAAGGAAGAGAAAGCAAAGGATTTTTCTATGTCAGTACTCCATAGGTACTCCACTGAATATTTAAATGCAGCATTTGCAGTCAGTACAAATTGTTACATAATTTTTTCTAGTGAACAACAATGTGTGAAAGATTCCATTTACCTTCATTAGAGTAAAACAAAATATCAAAAAAGGTACTGAATTATATTTTCATGTAAGTTAATTTTCATTTCAATAAAAAATGGCTGGCAACTACCTCACCTTTGTTGCTTCAAACGCCAATAGCAGTTTTGGTAGATATGTTAGGTGTTGTCTGGATGCCAGTGTCAGTAAAGAAGCCTTAGAACACAGATGATATTTTCAAAAGCAAGCACCTTTTAATGCATATTCAGACACCTAACTGAAAGCTGGAGTGGGCAACCCTTGAGTACCAAAGACCACTTCTACGCGCGGCTTTATTCTTCAGAACAGCTATGTCAGTATGGACCACTTAATCCACTCTTGGACTCCCCCAGCACCTGAAACGTGTCTCCAACCCATAAATAATAGCTTTTTGCTGGCAGGGAGCCTATGTCTTGGAGGCTGATTTATGGACCTTCAGGATGAGCGACCCAGCCCTCAAGGCTGGAGATCCCACCTTCATATTTTAATATCCAGGAGCATATAGAAATAGCTAAGGTGAAACCCTGACATTCTTGTGTTTGCGGGACTCTTGCCCCTGAGAGGATGAGGACCTATCCCACCAGCTCCCTGCTCCTTACCCTGAAAACCACCCAAAATCCTAATATCACCTCCAAAGCTTTTCCAGACTGTTGCCAGCACTTTTCTATCTTTCCGTACTTCGCTTTGGCACTCATCACACCTATCTTCTCATCACCTACCTATTCAGAATGAAACTTAAACACTAAAAAATTATTCAAAAATCTGTTCTCCATGGAGAAGTCCATGGGTCTCTCCTCACTTCTCAACAGAGATAGAGTTAATAAGCTTATGTTAATTTAGTTGTACTGCAGTATAATATGTAGAACTTGGCGTGGCTGTTGGGTTAATGCTGGAAAATCAGCCACTAGTAGAACGTTTACTGTGAAATAAGAAGTGGATGCAAATTTAACATGCCTGAAAATGGAAAGGGAGCTCAAGGAATGTGTGTCACAGCAATCTAGACATAAGCACGCAATCTACATGTGTGTAAGAGAGGTCATTGGGGTTTCTTGTTGATAAAGGAGAAAAATAAATCCATTAGCCGGATCAGAAGATTATTCATCAGAAATCATGTTTTCATAATGGGAACTTTGGGGGGTTTGATTATTACCTCTTTGTTGCATGCCAGCACATTTATTGGAAAATTTAGATTCTAGTTGAGCCTCTGCAGCTAGGTTTATACACTAGTTTTGTCTTTTCCTTTATATCAACAAACACTTTAGTGTGGTGTTTTAATACAAGCATCAGCATGAGGATTTAGAGCAGGCATCCTATGAAAGCCTTATTTTTTTCTGTTAAGTAACTTGTTCCTATGTGAACAAAGAGCAATTAACTCTGATCCTGACTGAATAGCCAAGGTACCAGGACTCCCTGTAATCCTGTGAGTATATCATCTCCTGTAATTTTGTATGCCTGAAGTTCCTTTGTTTTGAAAAACGTGCAAAAATAAGGGGTGTGGGGGTGTCTTTTTTCCTAGAAAAAATGAAAATTGTTTATCTAAGCAATGTTTGAGGAGAGGAGTCACAGAATCACAGAATCACAAGGTTGGAAAAGACCTTGAAGATCATCTAGTCCAACCGTTCCTATCCTATGCTAAACCATATCCCTGAGCACCTCATCTACCCTGTTTTTAAACACATCCAGGGAAGGTGATCCTTGGGGTCCCTCCCGACCCACGCCATTCTATGATTCTATGATTCTAAGGTGACTCAACCCCTTTCCTGGGCAGACTCTTGCAGTAAAAATTTTTTTTCTAACATCTGCTCTGACCCTGCCCTGGCA
>VZTU01019680.1:129566-176533 GCA_013400835.1 Zapornia atra | reverse complement strand
CTCCAGGACCTCAATGTCCTTCTTATGGTGAGGAGCCCAGAACTGGACCCAGCACTCGAGGTGTAGCCTCACCAATGCCCAGTACAGAGGCACAATGACCTCCCTAGACCTACTGGCCACGCTATTTTTGGTACAAGCCAGGATGCCGTTGGCTTTCCTGGCCGCCTGGGCACACTGCTGGCTCATATTTAGCCTGCAGTCAGGCAGTACCCAACACCCCCAGGTCCTTCTTTTCCTGACAGCTCTCCCGCCAGTCTCCCCCAAGCCTGTAGTGCTACATAGGGTTGAGCGCTGCATGGGGTTGGAGTCTCATCAGGGCATCTCAATGGCATTTGAAGGTAACAAAATGACCATGAGATGAGTGAATCTGTGTATTGGCACCAGCACCAAATCCCTTGATACATTCTCAGTAAGTTAGAAGTTGCAGTGTGAGTGAAGCTGTAACAACGAATGTGTGACAGCGAAAAAGTAAATACCAAAAGTAAAATAAAATGAATCTTTGAACAGACTGAATTCTAAATAATTAAAACTCAGAAAAAGTGTAAGAAGCAAAGCAGAAATAATTGGTGGCGCTAATATTAAAAAGGTATGAAATGCCTGCAAGTGTGCATGCATTTTTTATAGTTTATTTTTTATTTTCTTGAGCTGTCAGATTTCACATGACAGAAATTCATCACTCCCAGACTGGTATTTTTGGAACTGCTCAGTGTCTGATTAGTTAGTGATAGTAGTTGACAATTGTGAGTTTGATGCTTGGAAATAAAATAGATGTGAGCACTCCCAATGTGGACTGGGGCATGCTGCTAGTCCATGGTGGAAGGCAATGTGACCTGCCACACATGGGGAAGGGACTGAGCATCCCTGAGATGCAGGAGGAGGCTGCTTGCTGGTCTTTCCCATCCAGCACAGCATCTGCCCAGCTTACCAATATGCTTTATAATTTCACCACAAGCACCATTAATTGTTGCTTTCAATCCTTGCTAGCAAGAATTTGGACAGGGAACATAGGGAAACCCAAGTTGTGAGGGCTATCCTGGATTTTAACCTAGAAGCACAGCAGCCTTTTTCATTGTATAAGTCAACGAATATTACTATAAGCTTTCTTTTGTAATGTTGCTTTATTTTTTTTGTGTTCTTTTGAAAAGCTTTTTTTATATCTATATAAATATTGCAAAAATTGGAAGACAGCAGTGGGTTAAGATGATGATGTAGTTGACAGTAAGAATTTGTGGAGGAATGAGGGAGAGCAGCGGCACTCTGTGACAGTAGAAACAAAAGCATAAGCAGGGAACTACATTACAATCTGTATCCACCAGAAACAATTAAAATCAGCGGCTGCCATGTGAGGACTCAAGGGCTGCCACCCATGGAGTGGGAGACCCCCAGAGCTGCACAGGGCACAGCTCCAGAGGGCAAACTTGGGGAATCACACTGTGCTTGGGAGGGAAGAAGAGGTGGGGAAGCGGGGGATGAAGTGCTCACCCATGAGGCAGAATATATCTGCATTTTTCCTTTTTTTTTTCTTTTTTTTTCCCCAGCCCCCAGCAGGGTCAGACAGGTGGTGCAGACAGCCCAGAGAAGGCATCCCAGAGGCAAGGAAGGACACGGAAAATGTATAAAGAGGGAATGGGGAACGGGAGGAGCTGTGAGGCTGGGGTGTCCCAGATGATCATGCATCTGGTCGTGAGGAAGCTATCTTGGTAGCCCTGGAGCTGAGATCTCAAGGTCCTGCCATGAGTGTTGGTGGCATCAAGGTTGTCAGAAATAATTGTCAGCAAGGTAGGTCCAGCATGCACAGCTCCCATCCCAAATAAGTATGCTTGCAGACTTCCCAACCGCTGTTAACAAAAGGGACAGTGGAGATATGGGTGTGTAGTATTTACCACGATTGCAGTGACTGCTCTGATATCTGTCTCTTTCTCTGCTTGTTAATCCGTACTCTCCAGCCTGTTGACTTAAATACCTTTTTGTGACATTTGGAGAATAATGGAGCATGCTGACCCAGAAGGAGCCTCTGAAAGGCTGTCTGATGTGATATGCATAAATCAGTGCCTCGTCATTCTTCCATGTGATCCCTTGCTTGCGTAGACATGGCTTCTGTAGCAAAAAATAGAGATAAGTAGAAAAAGCTGCTCAAGAAGACTTGTCGTACGTGTTACGACAGTCAGGAGAGGGATTAGTCTTGGCAGTGGTTCCCTAGTACTTTCTACGGCGGATGATACGCAGTGACAATGGCAGCTGCTCCTTTCCATAGTGCTGCTGAGGAAATGTTGCCTGCAGTAGCAAAATGTCTCACTCAGAAGGAGACACGTTTGGGCTGCTCTCAGAGAGATGGTGGCACTTACAGCCTTAACGTATCTCATGGGGAGTCTCTTGAAAAGTGTGAGTTAATGAGGTGTTATGCTTAGGTATGATGCCACAGAAACATTGTTACCTGTAGGTTTGATCATACCTGTGAGCTAGAGACTGTACATTATGTACATCCGAAGGAACATGTTTGAGATTAGGGGCTTGGGCCACAAGCAAAGGATTTAGGCTGTCCGTGACCAACATTAGGCTGCCTAACTCATGCTCCTATGTTAGTGGGATCAGCAGCCTTTCCTGCACTACTTGCCTAAGCCCTTTCTTCATACCTTCTGTTTTCTTTTCTTCCACCGCCCCTCCCCCAGAATCTGCAGAGAAAGCGTGAGGCTTTCCTCCTGCTTCACTGGGTGTGTTGCTTTAATGATTGCACACAGCTAAGGCAAAAGATAGCTTGCACCATTCAAAACAGCACTCTAATCCCTGGGCTACCTGCAAAAGAAGTATTTCCCAATCACTCCTTTTGAATCTGCTGTATTTGACATAGAATTACTAAACATGAGTAGATGGGGTGGGAGACAATGAAAAGGTTTGATTTCTCAAGGCTGGTGATTAATTGTGGTGGTGATGGGAAGTTTTGGCTAATTGTATCTATGCTGGTGATTTGGAGGGTTGTTTTTTTTTCCTTCTCTCCTTATTGAACAAGCTGCTTAAAAGAACCTTAGGATTAAATATTGAATAAAACGGTTCCCATGTAAGTGTTGCAGCTACTGCACCAGAGAGTTGTGCTAGTTTTTCCTCCACTTCTTGGTGTTTAGGGAATGCTCTTGATACAGCTTTGACTCTCCTGCTTGCCAAACACCCAGCTGGGGAGCAATGGGAGGAAGGATGGAGAGGCACTTCTGTCTGGAAATCAAGCCGGTAACCCTTTCTTGGTTGCACAGATCCGCTCTTGGAGAAGAGAGTGAAGCTGTTTTGTTCTCTCTGCAGAGGGGATTCCCGGGGAACCAGCAATCTTGCCTGCACTATTCACTGCCTAAATCTGACTACCATCAACAAAGAATACGAGAAGAGACTCGTACTAAGTAGTTTAAAGAGACAGCCAAGCTATCCTGGAAGAATGCTTTAAAAGTGTGCCCTCCTATGCAGAGTTAGGGTCCCCGAATGGATTTAGAAAAAAGAAGAGGTATTTTCTGCAAGAAACCCATCAAAAGTAAAACCAAAATGCAACAGGATTCCACTTTTTGATGGAAACTGTGCCAATAAATATTTTCACTTTTTTCATTTCACAGAACAACTGAGAAGCAGAGAATAACAAATACTGTCAGTTCCCCTCACTGTCAGCAATACCTAAGTGCTTTACTGAAGCGGAATGTTAAGAAGGAAATTGGGACAGGACATTCAGTCTTTAGATTTATTGAATTTTTCCCCAACATTATTGTATTGTAAGTAACCATACCTTCATTTACTGCAGAACATGAAGTGTCTGAGCACACTGAATGAGGACAGCTGAAATGCTTCAGATGCAGGCTGTGTTGCTTCAGCTATTGCCAAGGAAAAGCATTTTGCTTGTCAAAGTAGTTTCTACATAAATTGAGTGAGGTTATTTGAGTTTCAGTGGTTCTTAAAAGTTAAAGAGCCCTTTTAGAAGGAAATTTTAGTAAAACCAACACTTGGATTCCACCCTCCTCCCAATGGGGAAGCAATTAGAAAGGCAAGGGAAGCATTCCCAAACAGCATTGCTTAACAGACGAGTTTGAAGTATTTGCTTTCTTTTCCTTTCTACCTTTTAATTTTTTTTTCAAATCTAATAATAATACTGAGTTGATCTCTCTTTTGTCTTTGTATTTTACTCCCTCATGGTTAAGAATAGACAACCACGTATGAGTTTTCTATTTTCTAACAGTTCATGAGAGCGTTGCTGTTATTTTTTCCCTGTTGCATAGTAGGGAAAAGATGCACAAGATACTGTGTTTGCCTATTCATATATTCCATATTCTCAAGAGCTCAATAAGAAATAAAAAGTTCCAGAAATACAAATCTAAATCTGTAAGCACTGCTTAACAGGATCTTTCCCAGATAATTTTCTACATATTGGTAGGCAATCCAATCTGATTACACTTCCAGGGTGAAGGCTGGATGCTATATGATCAAAAGTACTGTATTTTGTTAGTTCAGTCAGAGCATGTTCTGTATGGATACAGAAATGACAGAGTGAAATTCTGTGACTCATGCAGGAAGGAAGAAGAGCAGATCTTGGTAGCTCACTATGCTTGTGAGTTGTATTTTTGAGGATCTGTCAGCCAGACTTTGGTAGTCAGGCTCCCAGAGGATGAGAAATGGACAAGTTTTCATATCTTGTAAATCACAAGTCTTTTGTGATTTTTATTTTTTTAAAAATGTGAATTCTAGTATCATGGGAGATGTCTCTTACAGAGCATGAATCTTATTCTCCAGGGCAGCTGGGACTGTCTCCAGTTTCCTCTCCTATGCAGGTTCCAGCCCTTGCTGCAGGTGGAACTGGGGTTTTACAGACAACTCCCACACAACAGCAATCCTAGACCATCCTGGCACTGAATGAAACAGAATGTACTGGGACAACAGCCTATCATCATGCATCTGTGATTATGACATATTCCAGCTTTTGAAAGAAAAACTTTAATGGGTTGTTTCAAATGTTGTGTGAAATTTGCCAGGCCTTTGAAGAGCAAACTAAACCAGTTTACAGTGCCATGCATATAGACCACCAGTAACAGCGGACCTTTATATCTCCCACATCCTTCTATCCCCTCCACTAAACTACAGGAATCAGCACAGCACTAAGTGGTCATCACCTCCAGTACGAAATCCCAGTCCCAGCCTATTTACCCAACAAGTCTGGCCTTACTGCTCTGTTCCCCTTTCCATGGAATGTCTTGCTGCCCATCACTGCTGTTCCCTATCAGCAGTTACTACTCTGGTCTCTCACTGAGCTCCTGATGTCCCGTGGGACCCCGAAGCTTCCATGACAAGCACTTCCCATCTGAACATCCCGACCTGGGTACCTAGGTGACTCCCAACACCACATTTATTTATGTTTATCCCCCTCTTTACATCCCGAAAATCCTTTTTGCCCTTCAGCAGGACCCAGAGCATCAATCCTAAGGTTTGCCAAGTCAGACAGGGTTCTACAGCTGCAAGCACCAAATGTTACCAAGAACCTCACAGTGTAAAACAGAAGAAAAACCATAATTCTGTCAGAGTGCTTGTCTCTTCTTATAAACTTTTTCTTGCTCTTTCCTCTGCTTGAGTCAGTGACTTTGTTCATCATCCCCTCTTATTCTGTCTTGTGTACACTTCAGAATAATTCAGCGAATTACTTGACTCAAAAATATAGTCATAGAATTTGTTATTTCAGGCTTTGGAACTCTTGTGTAAGAGGTGAGCACTTTTAGCTGCCAGTGGTTCTTATGAAATAAGTTAACTTTTACCTGTGATTGAAATTTCATGGAAATATCACCTAAGAAAAGAGAGCTGACACTACACACAAAACCAAACTCCATAAGTCTAATGAAACTTTTAAAAAAATTTTGTCTGTCTTGTTCTAAAATACAGTCTGAAAAATCACTGTATAAGACAAATGAGTCACACCTGAAATTTCAGCTGAGGTTTTCATGGGAATTCTTATTTAACATCTTCATATGCTGTGGAACTGTCATTTGGTGATAAGTGATTTTTATCATCAAATTAGTGACCGTGGAAGTTATATGTCCGTAATATAATTACCATCAACCATTCTCTTCAGTTCCTGAAAGAAATGTCACTCACTAATGTAATTTTTTTCTCTTTCCTAAATTAGTGAAGTCCAATGCAGAGTTCTGCAGTACTGCCTTTGAAGTGCACGCTTTTGACTTTTGTATCTTGTTTCTTGAAGAGCCTATCGACAGAGTGATTTTCAACAAAGTCTGCCTTGGAAGGTACCTTTGGCTGTCACTGTTACTAAGATGTTCTAACTTGGATAATTTCATTTCAGTCCCTTTGTAAAAACAGGGTTTTTTCAGACCTTTTCCCCCTTGAGACCACAATGATGTAAATGCGAACAATGCTCTGTGCATTTATGCATGTGCATGTCTCAGAGCCTAGAGGCAGAATTTCCCATAAACATTTCCAAGTTTCAAACAAAAACAGGTTTTCACATTAAAAGCTCCCTTTTATGTTCTCAAGAAAGTGCTGTCTGAGCTGGATGTGCTCAGGCAAAGGTACTTCATTAGGTAATTCTTCTCTCAGCTGTGTGCTCACGAATGATTCCCATTTAACCTCAGAGAAGGATGTACATATGTGAAGTCAATGAGCTCTTGGAGTCCCTAGGATTCATCCTTTTGGAAGCTATTAACAACTACAATAACAAATATTATATTTTTAAAGCTGCTTCCTGAGGTTAACAGCTAAAGGCCATTTGAGATCTCTGTTCCATTATATCATACTTAAAATAAAGTGGTGTGGTGTCTAGTCCCCTCAGGGAGATATGTGCCCACAGTTTTTCAGGAGACTGAAAGGCACCATATATACACCCAGTAAAGATAAGTCTAATCAGAACAATACAATGATAAACCAGTAGCAAAGCAGCTTTTTTCTCCTTCTCTTTTCCACTCCCCACTCCTCAAAAAAAAACCCACAGCCCCCTACATTTTATTGATTTTCTATTTTTCTCTGTCCTTAATGATGGCCAGTGCCATGGCTTGAGTTCAGTGAGAACCGCCTGGTTACTCTAAATATATGCAACTGGGTAGGTTTGACTGACTTGGTTGGCCTTCTTTATTTGACTGCTTAAGAGACAAGTACAGCCAGCTTAATCTGCAAAAAAAATAGTTAGAATTCTGCATTAATTTATAGCCTACGTAACTGATCTGTATTGTCTTCAGGTATAGCTTTATTTCAGCCTGGCATTTGGAAATGGTATTGCACTGGTTGTTCCCTGGCTTCATGTCATCAGTTTTAAGCTTTCATTCTGCCAGGAGTAGAAATGCTATCTTATCTAACGGGAACTATATTTTAGAAGTAAATAACAGAAACTGAAGAGATCCTGGATGTCACTTTCACTGTTTTGGGGGTTTTTTTCAGACCATGAAGGTGTTATACTACTCAGCACACCAAAGCCAGTGGTAATTCTGTGAGCTTCCCTCCCACCCCTGTATTTATGAGAGGTAGGCTAGGTGAATGCTTTATAGCAAATTGTAGTAAGTCTTTAGACTAAAGGAAAAACACAGCAGGTAGTATATATGTAAAGAATATTGGTTTTTCTAGTGTCATTGGAAATAATGTAACTGCTGGATGGTGGCCAATCAGTATCAGAGATGGAGCTTTTATCTTTAAATGCTGATGGCATCATAGACCAATTTACAATACCAAAGATTTGGCTTTTGTCTATGTAAAAGATGGCTGAGGACTAATGAGCAACCAACTCTACTGACCTTTTAAAACTGCAGATATCTTCAGCCTGCTGAAAAATAAGTCCACTATTTTAAAAACCAGAGCTATTCCGTCTTCACACAGAACAGAAGAGCATAGCAGCATAAAAAATCCAACCCAACATCCCTCATCTTACTCTGCAGGAGTTCTTGAACATTCAAGACTCCACCCATTATTCCTAAGGGTGCTTACATCTGACAACCTCTTTTGTAATATGTCTGGTGCTATCATTCCTTTTTAATAATGACCTGCTGTTATTCAGAAATAGTTGGGCTACAGCAGCCCAGACTATTTTAGATCAACGAAGACTGCTTTTTAAATCTGAACTCTGAGAGCTCTTTTTAAAACCCTTTTTCTTTTTTAAAAAATCTAATGTTCTCCAAAACTTTAGGTTGTATATTTGCTATAACAAGCTATATACTGCTGTTACGTTGAGGGTTTTTTTAAAAAATGAAATGTTTTCCAAATAAATAGTGAAATTCCCCATAGATACTAAGGTCTTAGAAGTAGTGCTAAACATCTGGCTTGTCTCTGTAGACTGCACCATGTGGTAGCAAAAATATGTAGTTCAGTGCTGTGCCTCTCTCCCAAATATATTCAAAACATCAGCTTTTCTTGGAGAACATTTGGTAAAAGCTTCCTTCATTGCTTTAACCCAATTCTCGTGTGGATATTATTTCTTCAGATCGATATCAAATTATTCAGATTAGAAAAAAGTGAAGTTGTTAATATTTGCATACAGAACAAAATACTGTATTGTAATTACATGGGTAGGACAAAATTCCAGTAGCATATAATACATATTAGTTCTATATTTTTTCCCCACACACTTCTATCTTAATAGAATTTTCACTGGTCCAGAAGACCCATTTTTCTAAGAAAAAGTATTTATATTACTGATTTCAATCGGCTGTTCTCTATTACCTAAGCAGACAAATGCCTGCCATCTAAATGCAAAACATGGCAAATAAAACTAAGATCTTGATTGTCATCCCCATTCCAATAGCTTTATGTCAATGTTGATCTGGTAAAGGAAACAAGGTTGCACCAAATAAAAATCACTGTACATGTAGCATAAAGAATAGGCTGAACCAAGACAATTAACTTTTTATAGATGTGTAACTAGTTATTTTATGGAGTAATACTGAATTATTTGTGACTTAATTTGCCATTATATGGAAATAACTTTCTCACATAGAAAATGTACATCATGCCTAAGTTGAATATGTATACAGCTGTTCAATGCCTACACTTTGTCTAAATTTTCTGTTTTCAAAATGCTTGTATTTCATCGATCTTTAAGTTTTCATTCCTCTTGCAGATCTTGTTTTACTCAGAAAAAAATCACATTTAAAAATAAGCTGAACTTCCTTGAAAACTTTGAGACTTTGAGACTCCGTTCCAGCTCATCTAACCAGATTCTAATCAATATTGGACAAGCTTCAGAAAAATTCCCTTTGTCTTAGATTCAGAGGTACTAGTTAGGGTGACTGTTGCAGAAGTTCCCATTTTCTCACCACCAAGGCTAGAGTTTCTAATTATAAAATTAACAAGACTTTAGATCCTCAGCTTCTGCAGTGCACAAACTCCTCTGTAACATTGGTACTTCTGTGTGGGGTTGTGTCCTTTGCTACATTCTATATCAGCAGCAGGTGGCAAAGGGTGACCCACACAAGATTATCATTAATCCAAGACATGATGCTTTTTTGCTATATCATATTAATTGCATGAAAAATCGATGTACTGAATAGCAGTTGATGCTGACCCAGTTAACGAGTGCCAGTGGTGTCTTATTCAATCTGTAATTAAAGGGAAGCTTACATGTAATTTTATAGAAAACATTTATTCTGTAATTGTACAGTTTATTGCAGTTCGGTAGATAATTCATCTGTGGCAATGGGATCTTTCAAAATCTTCTGGAAGAGGCTCACTGAATTACAAATTCTCTGCAGTTGCATTGTCTTCTGATTCAATCACACAGAATAATATGACCCATTGCTCTTACCTGTGTCAATTTTATTGCATTATATGTATGGCAAGAACATTGTTTGTGGTTGAAAAGGGAATAGTACTGCCACAGTATGATAGTGAAAAAGCATAATTAAGACATCCTTTATTGTGGTCAAACAGCCATGCTAATAGTCTTGCTTTACATTTACATGTGAAAGGTAATTTCAGAGGCAGTCTTATGAAATTGAAATTTAATTCTGACATCAGGATGCTGTTATAACTTACATAACCTATAAATGATATAAAATGATTGTCTACCATATACTTTCAGTAGAGACACAAATAGCATCAATAATCATTGCTTTTGGTGCTGGGGAAACCTTCTGCACCTGGTGAAACAATATATTTACATTTTAAGAGCTTTTAACCTTTGTCTGCTGCTCATAAAAACAGCAACAAGAGGTTTTCACCCAGATATACATATATAAATAAAACAAAACAGAAAAAAATAACCCAGCATTAAGCTATTAAGATAGAATATCCCCCTCCTGGATATATGGCCCAGGAGAAAGGAGAGAACTGGTGTAGATATGAACCCGACACCTGCAACTTTAAAAGGGGACTCTTCTACCTGTCCTTCCACACATTTGTTTATCAATTGGGGAATCCTCAGAGTTTTTACTGCTCTGTTTCCAGTGCGGATGGACACAGAACTATAAAAAAAAAAAAGGAATGATTTTTGTGTGAAATTTCCTTCCGGGGAACTAACTGCAAATTGCAGTGGTTATTAATACTAGTAATTCAAGTCTAATCAGAGAAAAGTAAGAACAAATGTTTACTTTACAAGCTGCAATCTATGTTGGGGCTAGAAAACAAGAACCCTGTTGTTTTTTGGCACTTGTTTTCATTTTCTTGACTTTGTGGAAAACAGGAAGCCATCTCAGGAAAGAGGAAAAATTCTGTTGTCACCTGGGATATAGAGAATCTAGGTGAAATCCAGGATGAAGAATGGTCACAGAAAGGTTTTCCACGTCTGAGGATGTATGTGGTGCAGCTGTTATTTCCCCAGATTTTGGCTAAGTGTTCTCCCTTGGAGGTATAGCTTTACTCCTGACTGTTGGTGATTATGGATGTTCAGTGTCAAATTGACCAGTATATTCAATTTCTTACATTGATATATGCCTTCAATTGCTTAAATCATGCCTTGTGCCACCTGACTGTAAAAGTGGGAGAAACCAAATACGTGGGTTTGAAGTTACCCATTTTCAATGTTAAAAAAAAATAAAATTGGGGCAAACAAGTTGAGTGCTTTCATTTAAGCAGTAATTATATTTTGCACATGAAAAATAAAATGGTGAAAGTACAATTTCCAGTAGGTCTCTGCTGAACTTCAAACATGAATAAAATGACAGATTTTGCCAATTTTATTCATGCCATACTCCACATCATAACATGCTGTTTATGTGAACAATAGCCACATATTCCATCTGGCACTGATTGACATGTTCCATTTCAAAGTCATATTGAGAAAACCTACATACTGATCCTACCATGAAGTAGTTCATTACCTTGTAATAGGTAATGAACTCCTCTGTTGTATTCCATAGAATAGTTATATATTTTAAACAGCATTCATCTTTAGCTTGTATTTTGCTAATTTGATATACTTTTTTATTTATATACCAGTCCTATTGACTGCCCAAGATTACCAGTGCAGATATTCAGCAAACTTCCCTTCCAACACTGTTTTATTTTTATTTAGAAGTTTTTAATCCATAACCAGTCAGTCTGCAATTCTGATAAGCTGCATCAAGGATTCACCATGCCAGCTCATGTCTTTGTGATATTTTTACAACTAGTGCACTCCAGAAATAATAGTGAAGATATAAAAGTGCTATCTAAGAAGATAGTGGAACATGCAACTATCTAAAGAGACTGCTATCTTCATTAATTGAAAAGGTAACACTTTATTAAATTTTAGGAAATCTAGAAGCTAACTGTTTTTTGTATTTAATACAAGAAATTATGTATATTATTTTGATGGAATAGCTTTGACAAGCTTCTCAGATGGTTTAAACAGAATTGTTATATGCATATCTGACTCTGTTACTGTTAAGAGGTTCAGTTGATTTATTAGTACAGTATTGCCTTACACTTGGCTTATTCTTTGGACATGTTTCCGGAGGGTTTAGCTTCACAATCTCTTGGGCATTGCATTTTGTTGACTAGCCATCATCTAAACTTGGCCAAGAGCAATCAGATGAGCTTTTTGCCCAAGCACTATAAACTACATCTGTTCTCAATAATTGACAACACAGTAATCCTCCCCCAGAATTCGTCCTTGGGGCATGTTATATCCTCATTTGCCCTGCAAATTCATCACTCACTCCATTGGCTCTGCAGATCAGTCACCTGCCTTGTACATTATTTCAGCAAAACTTCCGATGCCTTGGAAGAGAAGATGTGGTTGGAAAGAAACAGGGGGCATTGTGAACAAGAGAAAAACAAAGCTGTGAAAATCAGGGAGCATTTAGCAGTTCTAAGAGGATGCATTTCAGATAGCACAAGCCCACAGCAGTTGCCCTGTTTTCCTTGTTAAAGTCAAGTCATTTGGATTTCAGCTGGTTGCATCTTCAGTACAGTATTTGTACCATTGTAGAGCTCACATCCCTGAAGAAGGTATTAGATGAAACTGCAGAGATTGAGTCATGTTTCTGTTTTCTACTACTGTGAAACTTAACATTAAGAAAATAGGTCACAGGTAACTACAGCTTCATTATTGTCATCTTATCTCTAAATAAAATTGCAGTAATTAAGAATCCAATGGGAAAAGAGAAGGCAAGCTCCTAGCAACAGAAAGTGGGATGGTAGGTTGTGCTTATATACCTGGCATAACAGAAGGTTACTATTATAATATGTATGAAATTGTATGAAATAATAATACTTGTGAAATGATAGCAAAAGGTTATGTCTTCTTTCCCATAAAGTCAGACTAGTATGAATACTCTGAAGATAAGATAAAGCTATTTTACTAAGGTAACTTCACCATTTTGCGTTTTCTAATACTTTTATGTAAGTTTGTCTTTTATCTAAGGTGTTTGCATTTTCTCTTTCTACCTTTGTTAATGGATTTCTCTGTGAGTTTGTGGTGGCTGAAAAACAACCTGATGCAGCGGCTACATAAATTTGGAAATCTGTTCTTGAAATCTCTGGTACAATCCATGTACTATTGTGTGTCCAAATGGATTTAGTGTATCATAACGCTTCTAGAAAAACAAAAGGACAAAGAAGATGGGATTGTTAAGGAGACATTAGATTTCATTTCACACTGGTAATAGTTTAGAGATGTGTGCTGAGCAAAATGGGATTCAATTCTGCAGCACTCTTTTTTTTATTGCTGCTAAGCGATTTCAGTATCAGTCTAAAGTGATATTGAGAGTGTTCAATAGAATGGGGATGAAATCAAGGAACACTGGAGGCTTAGAGGAGGCCACAAATCTCAGGTTGATGCGACAGAGCCTTCCAGAGCCATCCCACCTGACCTTAACCCATCTTATTTAACCTGGAGGCTGCTAGTAAGTACCTAGCAGTGTAAGATATCGTTTCATGTTAAATGGTGCTATGGAGCTAGATTGCATTTTGGACATCAATTGATGTTACCTCAGTTATGGCTTTGGCCATGAACTTACTGTTTCAGAAACATTTATGGCTAAAAGTTTATTGCCCAGCCGTTGCTGACTGGTAGACATATCATAACTGGGAAATGGTTTAAACCCTGTAACCTTTTGATTTATGGCAGTTGAAAGCAGATGAAGTTTGCTATTCAAACAAGGAAGCGTACCTCTACTCCACTTGTCAATGGTCACAAATATTGTACTTGGGTACCACTTCTCAAAACAAAGAAGCTCCTTTCTCCCATGATGTGTGTTCTGCTTGTGAGAAACATGCAGCAAAAAGAGGTGAGTGTTGTTATTTGTTCTACATACTTAACAATATCAATCATCACAGTAATTTCTCAGTTTCTTAAATCAGCTGTTAATTATTTGGATTGTTTAATAATGTACAGCATAGGATCCTAAATAGAATTATAATGTTAGGACCCTGGGGGGCACTGGTGGAACTGTTGAGAATCTTTCTTTTGGCTTCTGCAGGCTTTGTACAAGAGCTGAGGAAGAATGAAGTGAGGGCAACGCAGAAAAATCCATCAGATAAAGGCAGTTGTGCTGTAGATGCATATGTTAGCAAGAGTTCCACTATTCTGTTTTTGTCTTCAATGTAAAAGAGTTACCGAGAAAAACACTATTTTTTTTTTTCTTCAGGAAATACTGAGGAGCTACACTGTACTGTCCTTGCAATGCTTTTGTAATCATTTACATTTCTAGACTTTACCTCTTTTTCTCTAAACAAAATATTGAGTTGTTGATAAAGTACCATGAAATACGAAAACCAAACCAAAACCAAACCAACATTTGAGAGGTTTTTAAATTCATGTCTCATTTAAGCAACCATTGCTTTTTTTTATTTCCCCTGGAACCTAGCAGCTCCTAACTTACGTTAGCATAAAATATTTTGTACTGTTCCTATGAAATTCTCTGAGAGCTAATTCTGCTTTTGGTCTTCTCCAGTATCTAGCTGCAAAATTTTCTCACTAAAAAACTGGTTAGAGTAAATAATATGCTAAACAAACCGTGATTTGGTAAAGCCTTAACGTGGCTTTATTTAGTACATGTTCTTTATTTCCATCTGAATGCATCATTTGTGTTGTCACTTGACTACATGCAAGGGCGTATGAAAAAGAAAAGTGACCTCTCAGCACTTCCTCTGTTAAAAATGCCTTCAAGCAGCATGGTGTAATTTTGGCTGGACAGCCACTTAGCTTTCTTTGCTGGTCAGAAAGTTTGCTTTTAAAAATCTTGACAGAAGAGGCAGACATGCACTCCTGTCTGTTGATGGCACTCTTCTGAAAGACGTGTCAACAAGCTGGCAGGAGAGCAGGGCAGAGAGCCTGGCGTTCCTGCTTATCCTGCCTTCCCAACCAAACGTAGCTCCAGGGTACAGAGGAGCTTATGCCATTAATATTGGTTTCCCTACTAGGTGTTTATGTAAACTGACAGCTCCAGCAGCAGACATGACTTCTGCAGAGTCATCAATGATTGCTTCTAAAATTTCATTCTAAGTGTAGAACACACCAGCAACGGTGTACTCAGATTTGAAGTGGCACGGGTTCATTTTTTCACATGTAAGCAGATAATCTACTTTGTGCTGAGATACTTTGCATAGAGCCTGTGCAATAATTTATTGGCTTCTATAGCATCCAGGGACCTTGTTTTTAAGAAGCAGTATGCATTTTTAAAATATGTGTTGCTAGTATTATTATTTTTAATTTGCTCTTGGCAACTGAATTTTCTTCTCGGCTGTAGAGAGTAATGAAATGAGATGGATTTGCTGGATTCTAGTTTACTTTAAAAAAATCACAATGGCAATTTACATATGTTTCACCCTTACATCAAGATTTTGAATATTTACCATAACTGGATTAGATTCTAGTTATGTGCAGAACTGACTGGAAAATAAACTGGCATCCTGATTTGCATTCATTCTGCACCAGTGGTTCCCCTGTCAAATTTATTCAGTGTGGAAGATTTGGCCAAGAGCTGGGTTTATGTATTACCTGTTACTGCAGGCAAAAGCCTGAAGTACACCTTGGCCTAAATCCCTGATGTATATAAGGAGTGAGATATTGCTACACAGAGAATACAAATACTGGAATTAAAATACATACTTACTGTTCAAGTCAGGGGGAATGTGGGGGTGGGGAGGGGGTAGGGTTTACACCTAAAGAGCCAGAAGCCCTCATTTGTAATGAAAATAGCTGCTGAATGGAAGGTGACCTCAGTGTTTGTTTTCCAGGTAGCTTCTTTATACTATTCCTACCCTATGAGACAGAGACATCAGGTTTGGGGGATGTGAACTGCTTGTGCTTTGTGTTTGCATTGCCACGCCATCAGGCAGCGAAAGAACGTGCTGTCAGCAGTGTGCAGGTCTGCTGAAATCTTCCCTTCCAGTTGAAGGTGCATCATTTGAGTGGAACAAAATATTTAATTTGTCTGTCTCTCCCTTTACATATTTTTCCCTTATGGATTTTGTTTATAGGTATACCTAAATGTGGGCAACGGTACCCAGTGAGAGTTAGAAAAAAAAAGGATAGCCTGTGTTTGTTTGTAAAATATGCATATGCTCTATACTCATATGCATATACTCAGTGCTCTATGCTAAGAAAAGATTATCTTTCTGTGCTTATTTTCCATCCTTATTTTTCCCATTTCGTGCAAAGCCTCAGGATGAGGTCTGATGCCAGCCTACCTTTCTGGGATAAATGTTTATTCTTTGTTGTCTCAGATACATTTGGCTCTTAAGCTGAACCCAGTCCTGTTCAATACAGGATATGCGTTTTCCTCATGTACTTCAGAACATACTAGTCTGAGAACATCTGTTCAGGAGGTAAGTATTTGTTTCTCCAGCTTTTTTCACCTTGGCATCAAGAAAATTTTTTGGTAGAGAAGTTCACTCTGCTATTTACTGTCTCCATCCCTCATCTGTAGCATACAGATCCCACGTCCTTACGTATAGGCCAATGTAAGGTGTGTACGTAAGGCCTATACATAAGGACATGGGGTTTGTATGCTACAGGACATCAGATGGAGAGAGGAAGAATTGCACCTTATAAATATACATCCGCAGTAATTTCAACACAAATTTGTGTTGATAGAAAGAGGAAGGGCTTTAAATCTAGATTTAGTATATATATTTTAGCTTGAGCTTCATAGATTTGTTAAAAGGCAGAGCTAATTAAAACGGATATATAACTGAGCTAAGAAAAATACAGTTTCTGTGACCTCTACTAGAGCAGCTGCCTCACTTTGCAGCATTGTGTTCCATGGATGTACATTAACACTCCTAAAGTCTGGTCTCTCTGGAATAAAGCATAGTAATTTGGGAGTGCTGTCACTGGCATATTCTGGTGTCCCAAATCCTGATTATCTCCTGCCACTGTCAGCTCACTGGCAGTGAGTTGTGCCCCCTCTGAAATCATGTGTTGATGAGACTTCTCAGTAAAATCCATGAGATGTCAATCGGTGTAAGATGGACTGTGTCCTCCATTGCAGGGAGCCCTGAATTGCCTCTGGCCACCTGCATGTGGAGTTTAACAATACACAGACATATCTCCTGTCCTCATTCTCTCGCTTTCCTTCACAAAAATAGGAAAATAAGGCAAATATAAAAGTGACCTAGTGTACGCTGAGCTGAAGTAGCAGATACAGGAGGTTTTGCTTCCATGCAGATTTACGTGAACGGTAACAGAGCCCTCAAAATAGCAGCAGAGAAGAGAGGTGGATGTTTAGACAGGATTTGAGTGTCCCTGGTGGCTTCAGAGGAAAGTGAAGCATTCCACTTGTGTTTCAAACTTTAAATAAACTTGCCGACTGAAGCACTCCTCCAGTTGCTTGCTGTAAAGGCTGCAACAGGCACCCATGGGTGCTCTGCACCACTACATCTGCTGGCTCAGGGAACAACGGAGCTGATGCGTCTTTCTCTCCTCGTGTCTGCTGAAAGATGTTTCTTGAAGGCTCTGTAAAGTATTTTGGAGGGCTTGAGCCCATGCAAGTTTATAAATGCCTGGAGGATAATAGTGTAACTAGTGTCATGAGGTGGCAACAGTTCTGTGCTGGGATTCCCCAGGGAAGTCTTCAACAGACTTATTAAAAATTATATTTTCTATTATCTTGCTGGAGTTTCTTTGCAAGTGACATCAGCAATCAAGATATGAAAAAGCTTTTGAGAAATTGATGTATGATAGTATCAAGCTATCACTTTTTAAGCAAAAGGGTTAAAACCAGAAAAGTTCAGAACTAGTGGCAAAGAAATCAACAGGAAAGCAAAAAGACTGTCAAAAAGTAGATGGGGGTGAAAAGAGGCTGTTTGGGATGACAGCGTGTTGCACCATGAATTAACCATCAAATCTATTTGTCTAGCTCATATTGAAAGTCCTGCACTCCTTTTCACCATTGATGAGTTTCTCAGAACTCATACCAAGATAATAGCGCTATCATGTGTCCATGGGTGGTGGCATGGCCAGGCCTGTTTGCATCAGTTGGTTGGTTTGTGGTGTTGTCACCTTCCTGAAGGAAAATTGTAGCTTTGGTATACTTGGTTATAGATTTAGTATAAACCTACATGTGTCGCCCACTCTGTTGGACATGTTTTATCAGAATAATAATTAAATTAGGAAGTGGGAGGAAGCGATTGCTTTGTTCTTGTGTTTGACCAGCTTCTCTGTGTTTAACGTGGCAGTGACCATTCTGTTTTCATTATGTTTACATCACGGAATACCTTACCCATAAGAAAAGTTGCCTCCTAACCCCAGGGAGTTAGCAGTTGTCTCTTGAGCTAATGAAAAAAATTACCTTTAGCTAGAGACTACAGGGAATCTCAGTAATGGCAATGGGCAAGGTGCGCTGGCCTGAAGCCAATTACTGCTAAGAAGTAAACGGGGCTTTAAGTGTCTGCAGGACAGTGACCAGAGGTGGCATGGGATATGGGTCTGCAGATGCTTGACTGTTTCTCATGCAATCTCCATTTTAGATTCAGTTTGAAAGGGAACAGACATAGGGGAGAAAGTGAGAAGACAGGCAGGTAAAAGAAGATGAAAATAAACAAAGCACTTGTAGAGGATGGAAGTGCCAAGTGAGAAAGAGGAAGAGTTGAGAAAATAAATTATTTTTATGAACATAGGGAAAGCAGAAAGAAGACAAATCAAAAGGGGAGGATCAATGTACACCCTCCAGGAAAGAAGCTTGTATTTTATTACATGCTTTGGATTCTCCAACCACAGTCAAGACTCCTGTGAAACCCTCCTCCTTTAAAAAAAAAAAAAAGTCTTCAAGTCTGTCTCCTTTTGTTCTCACATGAAAACTGGTAGAGAAGTCTCAGCAGAAAGGTGAGGGATACAATAACCAGCTGAGAGCTTGTCTTCCTTACAAGGTTAGGATTTTTTTTGTTGGAGTTTTTTTTTGTTAGTTGATTTTTTTATTTTTTTCCCTGATGTCCTGTTTCAAAAGGTTACAGTATTGGTTACTGTTCACAGAGCAGATGGATCAAAAGGAACATGTCAGTTCCTTTCACAACAGTTCCCTAATGTGTTTGGCTTACCCTTCCAGAAATAATAAAGGGGTTTTATAAAGAAGGAGGGATTTCTTGATAAGGAAATTACTATTTTAAAAAGTGGCTATAATCACAGGATCTTTGTAGTGGCAGCTCTCCCTGCTGTTAGCAGAGAAAAGTAATGACAGCAGCACTGGTGGGATGGAAAAGGACGCTTCTTCACTGAGCCCTATTCCTACATCCTTTCAAGCATCCATTCCAGGGTGATCTGAAAGACAGAGCAGAACACTAGTGGGAACTCAGGGCCAATTCCAAATAACAATTTATCTCCATCCTGAATAGAGCTTTCAGAGGTATTAGGGGGAGAGAGGTACTTGCTAAACTCTAGACGATGCCCAAGTTTTCTGCTGTTCAGATCTTGTGTTCAGTAGAATGGGTTGCAAAAATTTTAGTCATTGAGACACATCTTTCACCAAGAGGCAAAACAGAAAATGTACAGAAATATTTTTGAAAATATTAAGAAAAAATTAGTTCCATTTTCTATTTTTATACATTAACAATCATTAAAGCTGGGCAGTTTTGATCTGTTTTTCTCTGCTCCTGCCAACCTGTAAGGTAACCATGGATAATTTGCATAGTTATTCCTTTATCTTAAATTCACAATATCAAATAAAAATAAAAGATATGACTTCATAAGATTGATTTTTTTTTTTCTAAAAGCATGCTCAGCTAAATTTGAAGTTGGGCACAGCTTTCTGAGGTAGATCTGAACTTTATTTTTAAAGCCAGCTTGTTATGTTTCAATTGCTTAAGAAGCTGCCAATGAACTATTGTTTGAATGCAACCAGTGAGCATTTGCACTTATTTTTAACATGTTGTTTAATTATTGTTTGTATAGGAGCTCTTAGTCAACTCCATGCAGATAGTGAAAATGGTACCTGCAAGTGGGCTTATAATTAATTGTGTAGGTAGTACATAGGCAACTTACAATATCATCAGCAATATAATGAACAAGTTCTATTCATAAACATCTAGAAGACTCAGGGGCTGAACAAATTAGTAAAAGCTAAAAAAGCCTCCTGATAAATGGTATGGTAATGATGTTTTGTTGTTATCTGATGTCCAAGTGATCACTTTAAGAGAACCTGAAGATCTCTTGGGCTTCTCATTGACAAGACAGATTGGTACGAATAAGATAAGCATGATACCAATGGAAAATTAATTAATGGGGACCAACAAAATATGTGACAGCCAGGGTACCAGGAGGGGCTACTTTACGTGGTAGGACACTACAATGGGTTGGAAAAATGCCTCTCTTTTTTTCTCATTTCTGCTCTTTTGGTTTGTTTTAAAATATCTTCTAATTCATTTATCCTTTCTGTGTTATATTTAATCTCATGGTATCAGTGTTCGTGCTGGTTTAAACAGAGAACATTCCCATGTCCTGTCTCAGAGAGAAAATGTTACAGATTTTCTAAGTCTTTCCTATTATAAAATTTACTGTTAACTACCTGACATACACAGATTACCTGTACACAGATTAGCCTGCCATCAGGGTCTTTCTGTTGCTATTGCTTTTATGCAATATGCTGTGCATGAGCAAAATTTTACTGAATCATCCTGATTCTCTTAGTGGCCCCAGAACAGCTGAATATTGCAAAGAAATAAAACCTAAAAATCGCTAATTTCACTAGTCTGTCCCTTTACTTGAGGCTAAGTACTAGAGTATAATTTTCCTGAGTCTGTGCCATTGCCAGGAGGTAACTGGTGTATGAATGTACCAAATAAAAGCTGTTACAAAGGTGTTCTAATGCTCTGGAAGTCTGGGCAAATTTTCTGTAGACACAACACAATTGCATCTTGTTTTAATTATGTTTCGGCTGCATGTATAAAATCAGTCCTTCAAACCTGAAATGACTGCTGGTTTTGATTCATCACATAGTGGTGTCTTTTAATTCTCCACAAAGGTTAATAGCTTCATATGTTCATTGTTTAAGTAATTCCTTAAATCCTGAATGCTTACATGAGCAACTTTACTGGCTTAGATTTTCTTTTATTGAAATATATTACAGGAAATACCTTAGAGCCCACTTCATTAAGTTTCATTGTAAAAAGCTGTATGCTTCAGAAAGAAGGAATACTAATCTGTAATACTTGGTTTTTAAAGGGAGACCTTAATTCTTTACTTGAAAAATTGCAGTCAGTATTTCTCAACTTCATTCAAAATACCAACGGGTGATCCCAATCTGCTGCTGCACAAGTCAGTGAAAAAAACATTTCCCTTCCTCAAGGATCAGGGTAACACCAGGATCAGAATAAAGTTAATTAAGAAAATGTTGATTCATCAGTATTTCCACCTCAAGTTGAGATAATGTGGAAAGCTGGATGTTTGCTATGAAATTATATGCACAGAATCATTTTCATACTACAGCATCCTCTGTATCTGCAGGTAAGAGAACCTGCAGCAGCTTCGGGTGGTTACACAATTTTGGGGATGTTTTTAGGACAATCAGATACCCACAGCACCACCCACAGTCTGGCAAAACAAAAATCTCTTGAATTTCTGAGAATTATTTTTAATTTCTTTTTTGACTATACGAAGATGGGTCTGCATAAAGCCAGAGCTGAGATCCAAATCAGACTCCATCTTGCATAGCTGGTTTTTTAAATGCTCTGTCATTTGAAGAGGACTTAGGGTTTCATAACTAATATAATTGTTTTCAGTATGGGTGGTTAGCTTTAATTCATAGAGTCATAGAATCATAGAATCACAGGGGTTGGAAGGGACCTCAAGAGCTCATGGGGTCCAACCCCCCTGCCAAAGCAGCTCCCCAGCTCATATTGCACGGGTCGGCGTCCAGACGGGGCTGGAATATCTCCAGAGAAGGAGACTCCACACCCCCTGGGCAGCCTGTCCCAGGGCTCCCTCACCCTCACTGGGGAAAAGTTCTTCCCCATGTTGGTGTGGAACTTCCTGTGCTCCAACTTGAGGCCATTGCCCCTTGTCCTGTCCCCACAGACACTGAAAAGGGGCTGGCCATTTCCCCCTGCATCCCATCCTTAAGATATTTATAGACATTAAGTAGGTCCCCCCTTAGTCTTCTTTTCTCCAGGCTGAACAGTCCCAGCTCACTCAACCTTTCCTCACAGGGGAGATGCTCCAGGCCCTTAATCATTTTTGTAGCTCTTCTCCAGGAGATCCCTGTCCTTTTTATCCCAGGGAGCCCAGAACTGGACACAATACTCCAGGTGGGGCCTGACCAGGGCAGAGCAGAGGGGGAGGATCACCTCCTTTGACCTGCTGGCCACACTCCTCCTGATGCACCCCAGGATCCCATTGACTCTCTCAGCCCCCAGGACACACTGCTGGCTCATGGCTGTTGTTGGCTTATTAAAATTCTTTCACTGATGAGGCTGGGTGATCTAGCTCAGTGAAAATATATTGATTTCCTGACAAGTCTGTTTTGAGGAAATGTTCTTATGCTGTGTTTTTACATGTTTGCTTATAATTTCATTGCTATACCTATAAGCTACAGATCATCCTGCTGACATAGCTTAAAGAGCCATATAAAGCTGTGAAAAGGTTCAGAAGAGATCTTTTGGAGAGCCCTGGAAGAAAATTGAAGTAAAGAAGGAATTAAGTGTTTTTTAAAAGCTAAATGCTTCAGGATTTATGTCAGCTTGTTGCTTGCACACCATTGACACTTCAACTAAATGTCTGTTGACTTCATATTTGAGGGCTTACTCCATTAAACTATTGAGCTCAGCAGGTCAAATAGTGCATATTCAGGAGATTTAAAGACATTTACACAGCTCAAAAAAAAAACCAAAACAGAAAGAACAGCTTAACAACTGTTTTAAACCTGCTAAACATGTAAAAATTCCTAAAGCATAAAATGAAAAACATCCCTGCCTGATCTCCATCTAAAAGAAACTTTGTGATAGAAATAAAGTTAGCTTTTAAGAGTGCTCCTTCCAAAACACTGTAATTAAAAACATACAAGCAAACAAAAACCCCAAACCCTCCAAAACCCAGAGCTGTACTGCAAATGCTACTTGCACAGGTGTTAATGTGCTCCCCAGAAGCTCTTGCTATCCTGTGGAAGATAATAAACATGGGTTGCCTTGCCAAGGTGTTCCTGCACTGTGGAAGGAAGGAAGACTGTGTTTTGGAAGATTTCCCCTCCACTTCTTTGTTTGGTGTGTGATGTTTTCAGTTAAAACGGGTTGGGAAAGGGGGCCTTACTGCCTGCAGGTTAGGTGGGGTGAGAGTGGTCAGAAAACTGCTAGACCATATAAAGGGTATGATGAGAAAAGATTTGAGGGTTTCTATCCAAGCAGTTGCGTGACCAGCTACACTTCTATTCTTTTCATGGCAAAAGCACTGACCTTATTGTTTGTATGGCACAAGGAGTCAGAAACCTCTCTCTTTGAACAGGGAATAGAGGCATCGGCAGAAGACCCCAATATCCTGTCTGGGCAGATTGAAGAGGAGAAGCAAACCAGGGGGAGATCTCAAAAGCATTAGGAGGAAGAGAAAAGGGCTTTGTCTGAGCCCGGCAGCAGAAGCGGCAGCACAGGTAAGTACTCCCTTAGAGATTCGTCCTCGGTTTCTTGCTAGGTTAATGCTGAGCCTGATGGCTTCTGGCTTTAGAGACAAAGTCCATAAACAAGCAAACATGCTGTGTACTCCGTGTTTTTATGTGGAGGAGGGAAAGAGCAAGTTAAGAGAGAAATGAAAATAGACTTTTCATTGCTGTTTCACTGACCAAGAGAATACTGAAAGGGCTGAATTTAATGAGAGGGAAATGAGGAAGAGAAAAACTGTGGAAGACACAGTGAACCGTGAGGCTGGAGCTGTTGTCAAAGCAGATGGAAGGCACTATCTCCACTCTATCCCTGCAAAAGTGTCCAGCAGCGTCACGACACATGGGTCACAACATGTTTGCTCTTTCTGGAGAATGTGAGAAATGGAAGCTTAGGGCTGGTGTGGCTCTGTGCCATCATGGCCAGGTCCACAGGGTAGGATGTGATGGCATCAGCCGGTGGTCTGCATGGAGGGACTCATGGTCCACTGAAAGGTGGTTACATTCAGTAGCATACATTATTTTTCAGTAATCTTGAAACACGTCTTCACAATCTAGGTGCCAAGAGTTCTGTGGTATTTTTCCTACTGTTCTAGGACTAATGCTGGTAATACTCTCATATTTGGGTACTCTAGGTCTCAATGAAATATTTTGGATGCAACCCCTGTATCTCTACAACAGTGACTTACTCTCTCCCAGGCTTATACTTCTATTAAATAGAGCTGATCATGAAATTTCTTTCAATAGGCTTTCAGTTTTCTTGGCCTTTTTTCAAAGAAAATGTATTTTCTCTACACTTTAAATCTTCAGGGGGGAAGCTATACTTTTTAAAGTGTTATTTCTATCTCTGGTAATACTTTTTTGTGAAAATATTTTATTTAAACTTGATACTATCATCTCTATCTTTCTAACAAGTTGTTACTGTGATAAAAAAATTGCAGGTTTGGTTTTTTTTTAATAAAAACCCCACATGTCTTTCTGAGCTACATGTGGAGAGGTTTGCATTTTAGCAGTTGTAGATATGGGCATTTGGTCTCTACGGTCTGCAAAATGCCAGTGGCTGGGTACATTTTAATCACTAAAAAGGCTGCAGAGAATTGTCTGTGATAAAATAATATACATATATGACCATAAAATCACTCTTATTCTTTGGAAAGGATGAGAGTAGGGGGCTAGGTTGGTATTTGCTCATGGTTATAACCATAAGTAAATTTCCACTTAATTGGCAGACGTTATTGTAGAAATTACTACAGTTATTTTATTTGCTTGGTGAGTAGTTTTCTGGGTGTGAGTGCTCGCTTGGAGTTTAAGGAAGTCCCACTGGTTTTGCTTTGCATTTGTGCTTAGTCTGATGAATAAGTCCTGCACACAAGCTTTTGAAAATGTGAGCTCCTAAACTTCCACGTCGGTAAATCCTGATTTATAGTGACACAAGGGCAGGATTTTGTTTGTCTCTCTGCTGTTGTTAACATTACGAGATTATTTCAAGGGAATACATGGGCACAGGAGCTCATCAGCCTGGCAGGGAACAGGACAGCCCAGAGTACAAGGAACAGCCAGCCAGAGACTTCCTTGAAAGCCCAATAAAAAAATAAAATAAAAAAAGCGTTTTTCCAGCATCACAGGCAATACCATGGGCACTGAGAGCACCAACACGGGATCAAGCCCAGACCTGCTGTCCAATTCATGCTTAGGATTCCTGCTGAGTGACTTTAAGGCAACTGCTAGAAACTTTGTGAGTCCCCCCATAAGGGCAAAGATGGTAGATGCAATTTTATTCTAAATACAGTTTCAATAAGTGATTCAAGTGTGTAATGCAGGGAATCTGCATCAGACGTGGTGTTTGACGAGCCCATCTGCTGGGCTGCTGCTTAATCAGCGTTGCTTTTGCTGTGACTCCAATGGATGCCATGCAATATAAACAAATGGTAGTAAGTCCCTGAAACTGAGCAGAGAACACAAAGAATAGCAATCACAGTTATTATATGAAAGATGCTGAAAGCAATTACTAATGCACTCTGTGCTTAATGAATATTTTAATGCAAATACCTACCATTGATTCTCCCAGACAGTTGCAATCAGAAGCGCTCTGGAACTGTGTGAATGCACACACTGTTGAGTACCTCTTTTTTCTGAAGTTTAGTTTGATCTCATCATTGATGTCACTTTTGTAAATAATCTTTATATTTTGCCGCTTTAAGAAAGTGTAGAGTGTACTGAAAGGATGGGGGTGGATAGCAGTGGCTGCCACTGCTGAACGAAGAGCTATTGGAACTGGATATTAGGCAAAACCTCTTAGCAATAAGGGCAAGTAGATCAATTTTTAAAAGGCTGGCAAATGCTCCACCTCTTTAAATCTTGAAAGCTGGGTCTGGATACCTTAGCTGAATGTATCTTCTACTTTAGCCTAAAAGTTTTTAGATTTGATGTAAGAATTACTGCATGACATTTTCTGGCCTCTGTTATATGGAAGGTGAAATCTGTCGATCACACTGATCCCTTTGGGTCTTAAAATCTGTACATCTATTGCAAAGAAGCTAGCTGCCAATTAACTTCTGCGCTTGGAGTACTGATCTTCAGCTAAGAGCTTCACATGCCTGTGTTGCTTTAACTTCAATTCCTGGAAGAAGCTGAGAGGGATGTTTACTTCCTTTATAGCAGCACAGGATTGTTTTTCACTGAATTTGTATTTTTTCATTACAATTTCAGTGTCTGTAGTTTTTGTCTTAATTCTTTGCTGTAAGACTTTAGTTCTGTATCCTTTCAGCTTCGGGGACAGTGAACAAGGCATGTGGACGTTCATGTTCAACTCATCCCTAAGAATTAAAAACACATGAAGATATTTTATTTGTCTTTTTAATGTGCATTGTGTACTACTATTGAAGCTAGGTTTAGGGTTTGGGTTTTTTTAATTTTGTTTGCTTGTTGTGCCTTTAATATATCACAACTTTATATATTCTTGAACCCCCTTCTTTATGCATTTGCAGTAGTGCAGCTCCCTGATGAATTGGAATGAGCTTGCTGACTCAGCTGGCAGAAGGAAGAGAGGATTCATGGAGTTATATTGGCTTAAGATGAGAATGACCTAACATTTGTCATCTGTTGTTTATTCTCTTGTCCTCTGCTGAAAGAGGAGATCTTGTTGTGGATGGCTCGATTGGAGTTTTTAATGTTTGTGTCACTGTGTATTTATGGAGTTGTTATGCACTTTGTAGGGAAGGTAGTGAGGTTTATGCAGTGATCCTTGGAGATGTTGTGTCTTCGGGGAGAAGATTTTCACAGGAGACAATAGAGGTGATGGTGTTTACTGCCAACATCACCCTGGAGCCCTTGGTATGATCCATGGCCCCAGACTGTGGAGCAATCGCCTAAAAAGGATCAAGAGCACAAACACCTGCTCTGAAACTCCATGGGAAATCAACACGGGGAAAACATCCCAAGTGGTCAAAAATAGCTTGACAGAAGAGGAAGAACTACAACTTACCTAGGTAGTGTTCACTCTCTGTAGAAACCAAGACTATAATCATGGTCATGACACCAAATTCAGGTCTTATGACAAACACAGCTACGCTATTTTGCTTGTCATATGTGATAATATATACCAAGTCATTACAGGCCAGTGAATTATGTATGAAAAGAGTCTCACAAACTCCCTAATGTTATAATTAGGGACGAAGTGGTTCATTTGCATAGATATTTTGTTAGAAACAGGTCGGTCTGCAACAGCAAACTGGCAAAGGCTTCCTTCAGACTAAGGTAAGAGTGAATGAAACTTCTCAGGAAGCAGCGGGATTTTTTTTTGGTTGAAAGTAGAAACCAAAATAAATACCATGTTACCCTTTGAGTCAACTGCCTGTGTAGACTCCTGTCAGGACTGTCTCCAACATTTGTGCATACTGCACGATTTAGGATCATGTAGCACTTTTATTTTTGCTTTTTTTTTTTTTTTTAACCTTGCTGTTCCAGATAAACTGTAGTGAAATGGGGTAGCGTTTTGATTGCTGTAATCATACCTACCACTCTTAAACTTTCTGAAGTGTTCTTCATCTCCTAATTTTCAGCTATCAGTAGCATTTATGACCCACTTTGCTTACTCTTGAAATCATAGCTTCTGAAACTGTAAGAGGCTGTCAGCAGCCTTTTAAACTGTGAACTCCTGTTACTCAGCATCTCGGTAATTTTTTTGGCTCTTCCTTTGGAAGAGAAGAGGAGAGGAAGCTGTTTTGGATCATGACTGCTCCTTGTTCTTTCCAGACTATTCTTAATAAAAGAGGTGTTACAATTTTAAGGATAATGTTAAAAAAAAAAAAAAAAAAGAAAAAAAGAGTAGAAAATTATTCAGCCAATTTAGTTTAATGGACACTTACTATTAACTGCTTTTGAAAAACCTAACTCAAACTATTTTTTTTTCTCTCTCCTCCTTTGTCAAGTATTTTATCAACAAATTTAATTAAACTGACCACAAAAGAACCCAGAAATAGGAACACAAAAGACATAAGATTTTTGGATAGGATAGGATATGAACACGTTAATTAGCATTGAAATCAGCCAAACTGAAAAATTAACTCTTTAATACACATCTCTTTTGCTTTTTAGTAAAACTAAAGAATTAGGAAAGTACCAAATGTCAAAGAATGAGGTGTTCAGCATATTGAAACAAAATTGGCAAATCTTAGTGATATGTTGTTTATAAAAAAAGAAATACAGAGCTGAAATTATAATGAGAATCTGCATTGTTGAATCTGCCTCCAGTTGTGGGAACAAGGCAATTTATAATATTTTCTAGAGCTATTTACATTGTTTCTTTTATATCATACAATTTTACGATAGCTTTTTTTTTTCAAGTACTGTTTTTGCAGATCTGTACTCTCCTTGTTTCTTATTTGCGTGCTAAGGATCATCTGAGTCAAAACCATTAACTTTCACATGGTTTTCAATCAAGAACTTTGCAAAATGGCCAATTTCACAAAGACTTTAATGGAAAATATAGATTGCTTCATATTTGATTTAAATATTGCCTCTATGCTTGTTTTCTTTTTCTCCCTTCAGGTTATAAAGCTTTGCATTATTATTTTTTTAAATTAAAATTTTATTATTATTCTATTTTTTCCTAGTACAAGCATGTAACTTAGGCAATTGTTCTGCCTCTAATAATTTTTTAACTGCACTGAAAATCATTAGGACTCCTTCTAGTGATGCACTTGCATCCTGAAAAAGAAAACATTTCATGGGAAATTCTGGCTTCACTGGAGTTAAGGGAAAATTTCCATTTCCATTTTTTCCTATACATGTTGGCATGCAGGTTTAAATGTGAGTACATATTAGATCATGATTTGTCTCCAGCTAATCTTTAATAGAAATTTTGATACTCTGTAATAGAAATAGTGACTGTACCTGTTACAGCTCATATTTTACAAACTGTTAGTATACTTTTTTCCAGGGAGGTTCTTCTATAGGGGATTTTCTCCCAAGTCAGTCCAATTGAAGTGAAAGCAACAGTCCTGTTTAGTGATCTTATTTAAAGAATTGGGATGCCAAGTCCTTCTTCGCTGGTGTCAGAGCCCATTTCTGCTGAGGCACTAATATCACCTGAAGCCAGGGAGTTTTATGGAGCCTGGGTTTCTTAAAAGCATTTCTTAGTGTTATTACCGTCTTTTATCATGATGTACGTTTGAAAAATAGACTTTTCTGTAATATCCAGACACTGCAATGTTTACCTAACAATATATGAGCAACTGAAAATATGGTTTTCATGGGTGGGGTGCGTTTTTACTGCATGAGGTGAGGTAATGATGAGGTAGATGAGGTAATTTCTACTTGTTTCACTTACAGGTGTTGTCACTACCTAAAAGGAAGACTACACAGAATAAAAAGGCAATGAAGAGGCTGTATAGATATGATTTTTCTTCGGAAACAATTTTGTTGTTCTTTTGGGCTGCAGCTGGAAAGAAGTGTCTGGAAAAGTGAAGATAATGGACTCAAGAAATAGGTTTTTTTTTTCAAACACTCATCCTGAATATGGCAAATATTTCTGACTGCATCATTGAAGTGTTATGTAAAAACGAAAAACCAATTTAATTCATGTTGTAGCTTTGCTCCCGGAGCGCCATTTCCAAGGAGTCCTAAAACAGTAACAGGAAAGGCTGGTGATAGGAGTTTCTGTTTCATCCACCATGAGGTTTTTTGAATGTAGTATTTATGTATAATTTAGAAAAGTGTGTTTTTTCCTTGCTACTTATGTGCCATTCAGCTTCAGCACATCTAATACATAATTATACTTCATGGCCTACCCACACCTAAACACAGAGTTTGCATGACACACAGATTCAAAAGAGGGGAAATTAAGGTCTAAATAACAGCAAAAAGGATAATCTAATATGGCCATGGGGGTCCTTCTTATTTTACATAATGCTTCTTCCATAGACTTTTTTCATTATTTTTTGCTTCATTTTGACCTCCTGTGTTTGTGAGTCAATTTTGGCCCAAGAATGTCCTCAGCAGATGGGGCTCAGTGCAATATTGACAAAGTCACGCTCAGAAGAATGGGAGGTGGAGACAGGCTCAGTATGGCCGGCTTGGCTACTTGAGTTTTTAGGAATGTGGGTTGTTGGCTTTTTTCTCATTTCTCCAGAGAAAATCTGATGTCACAAATGCATTCAGAGTGTACACAAACCTTGAGAGAAAAGAGCAGATTTGTTTATTAAGAATCATCAGCATGTTACCCTTAGCAGCAGGGAAAACCTAACAGCAGAAAATTATTCAAAGCCCATATGTCCTGACTGCAAAGGGAATTTTTAGGAATACAGAGCAGAACATGCAATAAGACTTACTAAACAACATTTTAACTCTTTGGCTTTTTTACTGAATTTTTTAATTTATTCCTGTTTCAAAGGCAGAGGTGTCTCCAGCTTCCCAAAATGAGCATATGGACACTATATGGATCTCACAACCATGTTTCAATATCCAGCTGCTGTTCATGTGTGAATTGGGAATGGCTGCATGGCTGCTTGGGTGGAATACACTGAATGAACCTGCTGCTTACCTAAAAATATTTCTGGATACTTTGAGTCAATCTCCCATGTTCTGTGGCTGATCCCTGCCATAGATAAGTTGCCTGCCAAGTCAGGATAGCAGATAGAAAGTGGTTTGACTTTACAAAAGTATGGAAACTGTCTGGAAGGGGGCAAAGGGAGCTCAGCCTTTCTTCTTTGGCTTTACAGATTGAGTATTGCCTGGATTGAGGTAATAAAAAAGTCTGGGTGGGTTTAGCATCCTTGAAAATGCCAGAAAAGGAGTAATTGGATGACTGGTACAGATTGCAGATGGGGATCTTTCATCAGTGCCCTCAGTGAATGACATTCTTTTCCTTCTACATTCAAATCTAATATAGACTTTTTGATTTCACCGCAGACGGTTTCACCTTTGAGCTGAGAAGCAGCCTGAATGATAAGGTATGTATAATTGGGGCAATTCATTCAAGTCCCCTTTAAAAGCAATGCATTATGCATGCACAAATTCTAAAAAGGACAATTATAAAGACACATCTTTTAAAAACCTCATTTTTGTAGTGAATAAAAAAAATTTATTTCTTCATGTTCCTTTGCAAAGTGGGTGGCTACAAAGCATATGCATAGATTTCTGGAGATACAATAGAGAGGGGAGGATAATAATAACCTTCTTCTGTCGCCAAAGAGTCTGCACAAAGATTCCATCAGCATTTCGCACAGTATGATAAAAAATGCATTAAATCCTCAACATCAATGGAGGTTCAAAGTGAAACAGAATCAAGCAGAATAAGGTACCCATAAAGAAAAGAAGTAGCTAAATGATATTAAGGAAGCCAAGATAACTGCAAAATTAACAACACAACAGCTTATAGAGTCTGCTTCTGCTAACAAAAGACAATCTTTACCACCTAGCATCTCCATTCAGTCCTGGAAAGAAAAGGTAATTACATTCTGGAATGAACAAAATAGTCAAAGCACAGTTTTACGATGATAATTTAAAATTTGTAGTTAAGATACTTGAACTCTGACCTCTCAATAAAGAAAGAGACTTCCTGTCTCTGCTAACACCATGATGCTGAATGATGCCAAAAGCAGTTTGAAGTCGAGAATAGGTCCCTGGCTGCATTTCTTGATTTATTATCGTCCTCACATCTATGACTCAGTGGGTATTCTTGGGGGAGACATGGTTACATGCAGCATGGAGTGAGCTGTCAGGGTACCACCAGCCAGGAAAGGCATGAAAGGATTTCCTGGGAAGTGGAATCCTTTCTGGAAAGATTCCCCTATCCCTTACAGAAAAGTAAATCTGGAAGGTTCCTGCAGGTGCTGTGGCAAGACATCACCACAGAGTGGATGTCACCTCTTGGACCCAGCGGCCATCTGAAAGCTTTTGGCAGTAGTGCATTTGCAGTGTACCCAGAGAGCAGAAAGCTGATCGAGCTGGTCACAGGTTTCAATGTGAAGGCTCAAAGCAAACAAATGTGTGCAGATTGCACTGTCAGCTACTAAGTCACGAAAAGAATTCGGCCTGGGGGGCAGGCAGTGAAATGGAGGGAACACAACTCTTTTCGACAGGGCAATCCATTAGCTTGCACAAAGGTCTCCCAAAGGGAGAATCTGGAGCCTCCCATCCAGCAGCTCTGAAACTAAGCAAGAAAATGCTATATTAGCAACGGGTGGAGAGAAGGCCCTAAGAGGCCTCCCCCATGACAGAAATTCCCTGTATCTGACTCAAATATGACATAAGCAAACTCCTTGCACCGACTAGATGTCCGTCAGTGTGCTTGCTGAGTGGTTACCACTGACAAGGTTGTTTTTGCTGACACCATCCATCTGAAAGCAACAATAACCAGAGGGTTAAAGGACCCACAAGTTGTACACGACACAGTCCAAAATAGAAAGGTGTCTTAAGTCTGCTTTTAGCTTAAAATATTAATGGGCCTCTAAAATTCAAAACCCAAAGGTTTTGTGCCCAGCGACCGCTTCTCTGTGGGAACTATATTCTGTACTCCAGGTGCCCACCAAGCTGACGGGCTCAGCTTTGGTCAGCAGCCAGGTCCATCTCAGAGCCAATTGTCATTGGCACCGAGAGACATGGGGGAAGCTTCTAGCAGATTCTCACAGACATCACCCTTGTAGCCCTTCCACCATCAAAATCTTGTCATGCAAACCCAAAGCAAGTCTAATTTCTGCCCCTTCAGATGCCTCCAAGAGCTTTTCAACTGCCAGAAATAAGTTCTCTAACAAGGAAAAAAAATAGCTAAAGAATGCAAAGGGGGAAGAGAGGCAGATTAGAAGAGTGGGGAAAAAGCCAGTCAAAGGGACAAGGAGGAGAGAGACAAGATGAGCAGAAGGCAATGTGCTGTCACCAAGTTTTGTGGGAGAGGATCTGTTGCTGGAATTTACAGGGGAGATGAATGGGGATGGGCTCTTGCGGGAAGGCCTGTGGTAGGAGAAGGATGTTACTGAGTTGGGAGGGAGGTGGTGAAAGACAGTGATACCAGTTAATTTATCATTAGAAAAATATTTAAATGTTCTGATGTACCTTGTTTTTGGCAATTTTGTGGTGTCTACATTCATCGTGAAAAAAAGGCAAAACCACCATGCATTCCTGGGGATTGGCCCATGTGCTAAAAAAAAAGAAGCCGTCTCCTTCATTTATCCTTGTTTTGTGTTTATGCACTCATGTTACAGCATGATGAATTAATTGTGTCTTACAATGCTACAGGTTGACTGCATCAAATTGGATGAGTGTAAAATATTCCAGTGCAGTAATTACCATATGTTTCAAAAAGGCTTCCCTGCACATGGTATAGTACATGTGTATATGGGCATAAGTAAGGAAGAACAGAGGAATATTAATGCATGCTTTTTAAGATAAAAAGCTTACATGAGAAGTGGAGTAACAGTTCCAAACAGAGAAAATATGGGACAAAAATATAGAGTCAAAAGTCAGTGTTGGGGAGGGTGGGAAGCAAGGGAGGCAGAGATAACATAGCAAAGGCCTTCTGGATCTTGACATAAGGATGTTGAAAATGGTACACTGTACCGGGCGTGTCTCCCTGAAGAAGGAAGCAGAGTTAAAACTGTGAATAATACTACTGTGGGAACTTGAAGCAGGAGCTGGAATGCATACAAGTTGAGCTTTGCATGGGCAGAAATAAGTGTAAAGGTGTCCTTGGTTTTCCCATGAAGGGCCAGGGGCCACAGAGCAGCTGGGTAGGGAAGGAAACCAAGCTGCGTGCTGGGAGAATGAGACATACCCCTAACCTTAGGCTTTGCAAGTGCAAATTGCGCCCATAAAGAGGAATGTGTCCTTTTCTTTAATCATTTGAGTTGCAATTTGTGCTGCTAGAGAGTAAAAATTAGGAAGGCTTTTCAAAGAACCATTTTGAAAAAATGAATATGTGGGAGCAAAGACGATGGTAGGATTTTTAATTTGCAGTTTAAATAATTAAAAAAATTAAACACCCTATATGGAACTATGGAGGCGGTAGAGGTTGTTTGTAGGGTTTTTATTTGTTATAGAAAGGACTTTTTTTCCTCAGTTTGGACTACAGATGGGTCCCATGGGATTTGCTTTCAAACAGAAGGGAGATATTCAGGCTTTCAGATTTCATTACCGCTTTCTTCATTATTGTGCCTTGAGGAGCTATAAATAGCACATGGCTAATTTGTGAACATGGCACGTTCCAGGGGATGTGTGTATTTTAATCAGGGCACCTTCTGACATTTAGTAATTGGTTTACAGATTTGTTACATAATTTCATGATTATTAAATTGCTAAGGGGGGAAAAAAAATATCTAAATGTATGAGATCTAAACTCTGCCCTCATTGGACCCTTACAGCAGCTGGTACTGTAGGTCTGAGGAAGATTTTAAGTCAACGAGTACATAAACTGGAATGTTTTTTTATATTTCTTATAGTTTCAGTAATTTCATTAGTTGTTATTCATGACACCTTTCTTCTAATTAAACATTTTATTTGTGTTTCTATCGCTAATCTGTTTGCTTTAAGGACATGTAAATTTTCTGAGGTAAGAATCAGGTTTTTATGTTGGAAAGTGGGTGTTTGTTGCTGGGGGTTTCTGGACTGGTTTATAGTGTTACAGGCATTCAACTTGTAAACATTTCTCTTAGATGATATGAAAAACACTTGGAAAATCTGTGCAAAGTGACCGTCCACAAAAGCCATTTTATTTCTGGAGCGAACATGTGTTATGTAAGCATTGTATGTATAACAAATTCCTTTTTATGGTTTAATCCTTCGAATTGAGATCTTTTAGTGCTAAAATGAGTTGTACCTAGTCCTGGCCAGGAGGTAGGAGTATGGTCAGGTGTCTGCATGAGCTTGATTTGCTTTGTACTCAAGGATATGGATTTAGGGAAGAAAAGACTCATTTTATTATCCTGCTTGTGCATTTCCCATAGCTGTACCTCACTCAGAAAAGAGCAAGTCATCTTGAGGGGACAGGGTGAGCTGTAACCATGGCAGCTGCATGTTGGACCTTTCCCAGTAAAGGGCTCGTGGCCACAAACCAGCAAGTCAAAGCCAGCACCTGGATTTTGTCTGCTTTGTCTACCAGTGCCTGTCACCTCACCTGGCTGTCGCTCACACCTCAATACAGACACTGCACTGAATCATAGCCACTTGGGGATCTCAACACTAATTTTCTTTGTATCTGCATACTGGCATTTATACTTATGCATTAACATCGTATGGCACTGGCATATCTCCATTTATTCTCTGAGAGCATTTGCAAATAGATGCTCAATGATGGCCATTCCTTTCTTCAGCATTCAAAATGAGATTTACTTTCAAAAGCAGTCCTGGGGGTGTCTTTTGTGTAATCCTGCTCTCCTGCAGCTGGGGCATCCGGTTCCTGGAAATGGGCTGCGCAGTGATTTTGAGGCTGCATATGAGAATAGATGCCTAAAATAATAGATGTATGATGCAGATTAATAAGGAATAATATATCCCATGGTTTGTATTATCAAAATAAAAAAAAAACAAACACCTGAAGAGTTATCATATTTTGAATTTTAGTTACTGAGTCTTTTTTTGTCTTTTGCACAAAATAAGATATGCCTGTCCTGATTTCCAAAGGTCTCTGACTTCTCTGGCTGTTCTTATTGCCACACAATGCTGCTGGGGTAGCTGCTAGTTAACTAATATTTCAGCTATAATATAGTTTACTGTATTGTGGTTGTTCCTTTATATTATTAGCTCACTGGATAAGGGCAATATGTGAAAAGCAGCAGGCTCACATGTGAACAGCTGCTAGTTAGGAGCTAAAAGCAGACAAGCAGCTCATAGCAAGACATTCATGACATTAATTTATTTTTTTTATCATTCATAAAACACCCACACAGAGACTGTGATTCTTAGTATGCTTTTTGCTAATCTGAATTTTTTTAGAAATATTTCCAGCCTGGAACTGGAATTCTTAGTACTTCTATGCTTACATTATATTTTTCAAGTTAGGCTACACGTAACCAATGCAATATTAGCATTTTGAGGCTGATGCTGAGTAAAAAACAAAAGCTGCTATAGTAAAACTCCAACACAACCCATGTGATTTCTTCTTCCTAGTTTTATTCTGGTTTTGTTGCAGGAAGTATCCCATAAGCAACAGCCCCATCACCGGGTACAAAGGTGCAATTTGTCTGCCCAGCCACATGTCCCTGTGTACACCTGTACCAGCTGCTCACAAGCAGCATGAGCTGCCTCATGATGTCACGTGGCACTGCCGAAGATCCCTGCTGCACCCTGAGCTAGCATTACTGATGGCAGGGGATGGAGGGCTGTGATAGATGTTAGCATCTGTCACTGCAGCATGAATTGAGGCAGCTTGAGCTGTACAAGGCTGGCTCAGACCAGACGAAGTACCAAAAGTTTTTCCTTTCCAGAGCTTCACCTCTGCTCACACATTGAAAACCTGCAGAGGCTCCAGGTGCTGTGGAACTTGTATTTGCCTTCTGCAACTTGCTGTTGCTATGTTATGATGTTTTACACCAGCATTCCCCTCTGTCACTGAGCCAGGAGGAGTGGTAGGGGTGCCTGGAAGATTCACATTTGCTGCAGAGACAGGAACGTGTAAGGGGCAGGCTTAGAAACTGGGATGAGACCCCAGGCAGCCCTGTGAGTGACTGCTGTGGTACTGTGCCACATTGCCCAAGAAAAGTCACAACTTTTGCGTTGCTGGATGCAGGTCCTTGACTGTGGCTGGAACTTACGGCTTGGCGACCATCAGGAAAGGGACATTTCCGCAGGGTCCCATGGGGTACCAGCTCCTGGCTTTGCATCACTCTCTCCTGTTGAATACTGGAGACAGCATTAGCCCTGTTTCTCAGTAGAAATCACTGCCCAGTTCTTCCCCAGCCCCTTCTCCTCTGGTCTCAAGTGTATTACAGCCCTGCCAGCAGCCCTGGTAGCGCTTTCTCCCAGGGCTTATATTTTTTTGTGGTAGATTTTTTTGTTTGTTTGGAGTTTTTTTCTGTGTCTCTGTATCACAAGGCTGCTCAAGCAAATTACTTTTGAGGATTGTAGTCTTCCTTACATGAATTGCTTCACTGCAATGTATCATAGACATCTCATTTAAGAAGCCATAATAATTTGTTATTTGTAGGAAGCTGTGTGTCCTATTTTTGTAATCTGTGCTGTCTGTTAGCTCGAGTCTTATACAAACCTCTTTTGATGAAACTCCACGTGATGCAGTCGAGAAGGATTGCGTACATGCGGACAATTTCTTGTAGAGCTGATGCATACACACATATGCACACATATGCACACATTCTGAGATGGAAATCCACTGATTTCAGTAGCGTTATTCAAGGACAGGGTGCGTGATCTGTCATCATTACCTTTAAAAGACTTGTCTTCCATGTGGCTGTCCAGTTTGTTGCAATAGCTGCCTCGTCCAGCAGCTGGGAGGCAGATTGTGTGTGAGACCATCAGCGCTCATGGTCCTGGCTCATGGCCCTTGCTCCCAGAGGGTGCGTTTCTCCTATGGCAGGCAGCGCATTTGTTCACCCAGGCATGGTTCTCCTCTCAAGGGGTTCTCATTTGGAAGATGCTTTATTTGCAGTGCAGAAAGGCTTTTTTGATCACGTTGCAACATAGGCACTCGGTTTCTCCTCATGGTGTTGTATTTTGTTGTGGTTTTATTAACATGTCCAAAGAAACATCATTAATAAATCGATCTGGGTTTTTCTTGATAAAAAGGCAGAATTTCCTTGTCAAAGCAAATATTGATAATACTGCTTTACAAATAGATTTTGTCAATTTCTGTGATCTTTGAGGCTGTCCAGGCAACTGCTGATGGGACATATTGTGCTGGCTTCATCTATGCAATACTATAGCTGGAAGTATTGCAATTTTTTAATGTACATGGCAATAAAATAGAGACTTTCCCATAAAGTAGATTAGGGGACATCTTTGATGCTTTCACTCAGAGAATACCTCTTCCATAAGGTGAGCATTAACAAGATGGTAGTGTCACATTTTCATGACAAGGTTGCTAACTGAACAGATCATTAGAGAGAAAAGGATCAAAGCCGTCTCCACATGTTACATTTCAGGTAGATGTGAGTGTGTCACTGGCAAAAAAAGCTAAAGTAGCAAACTTCACATGAGGGGAAGCTCACTTCCCGTGTCTTTCTCTCCTTTGCAATTTCCTTTCAATGAGTGACAAACTTGTTGAATTTTAAAAGAGTTATGTTGTAATCTACCTTCAAGGGTTCATATAACTCTGAAAGGAGATTTAAATATCAGAAAAGATGTTGGTTCTTCTTCATTACTAGTGGACAATACCCCAAAATACCACATTAACTAATTAAGTATTTAATTCTTACTGGCTTCTTGGTTTTCTTGGTCTGGAAGTGTGGAATTGGCTTCTTTTTTTAATTTTTTTATTTTTTGGCAGTGAGGAAGAGTTACTCTTCTAACAAAAGCCTGAATAAATTCACTAAGGACTGAAAAAATGTTTCTAGCCAGTGCAGTATAGCATAAATTTTCTGAAATGATTTAGCCAAATGTTCTTTATGACTCTGTAGTCCCAAGCACAAAATTTCCATCAATTTAAATGGAAAAATAAGCTAAATTAGTGTGAAAATCTATAGCTCTTCCCTGTATCTACTGGTAAGGCATACAGTGCTTTTTTTCAGGGCTACAGAATATATAACCTAGAGCCCAATGGCACAGGGACCTGTTAGATCCTGATCCGAGGGTATTCTACAGGAAAGAGAGGCCCTTAGACCACTTTATCAAGTCTGTTCAATTTGTTGGATTGTCATTAATCATACTCAACTTTAAGTGCGGATCAGGTCCTTGTATATCTCCAAGAAAGCAAGCAAGAGCTGTGCTGAAATTAAATGTTGTACAAGAGGATTGTAAGACATGTAGCCAAAATGCTTCTCAAACTTTTACAGATACTCCAACACATTTGAAGTGTTTGACAGAAAAGAATAGGCAAGGGCAACAATGATTGATCCATGTTTTTAAGAAAAAAATTGAAGCCATATTTCCACCAAGGGGTTCAGATGGACCTTGATATATTTATCATGAAAGAGCCCATGAGCGCCAGCCTTTGCATCACTAAAAATGTAGCCTACTGCAAGAATTTACAGCTGTAATGTAAGATTCATAGCCACTCTCTTTATTTATTGGAAAAATCTGTTGCAGCTGAGTAAAGACATAAATATAAAATTAAATCACAAAAACTGCTTTGAACTACTGCTAAGGATACTCTGTAAACTTATGGGTCCAGGACAACATAAAACTAATGTTGAAACACAATTGAGATGAACAGGTTTTATTTACTCATCCATTATGCCATCCATTATCACTTTACAGCTAATATGTAATATTGCAGATTATTTGAGAGCATTTGCTACGTAAGTATATCAGGAGGACTCAAGGACAGCATATTAGACAAAGGTACATCCAAGAATTTCTGTTGTTATGATTTATAGTTTTCATGTCACTGAAATTATTTTTATTTTTTATTTTACTAGTTCATAGTGCAAGAAAACTTTATATGCTCTTGAAAAATAGCTTCATAAACAACTTCTGTCACATGAGTTCTTTGAGTGCATGGATGCCTATATTAATATTACTTTAATACTCCCATGATGTGCTATGGACTGGTGAGGGACTTTCTGCTCTCTCAGTCTTCACACTTTGTCCCACTAAGACACCTCATAGTGACCTGAAGTGTGAAACTAGGGAACGGAAATATCTTTGGAGAGTAATCTGAATTTTCTGGAGCATGATATCCCCTGTAGATGGAGAGAAAACTGTATTAAATAGAAGACGGATGGGCATATTCATCAGGGGAAAAAAAAAGGAGATAGCTACAATCAAGACTCGCCATGTGGCCAAGAACCCACTTGATGGCTTTGAGATGAGTCATAGAATGGTTTGGATTGGAAAGGACTGTTAAAACTCATCTATTCCAATGCCCACGCAATGAGCTAGATCATGTTGCTCAGCCCTGTCCAACCTGACCATGAATGTCTCCAGGGATGGGGTATTTACCACCCCTCTGGGCAACATGTGCCAGTGCTTACTTATATCTAATCTGAATCTCCCCTCTTTTAAGATAAACCATTGTCCTATTGCTACAGGCCCTGCTAAAAAGTCTGTCCTCATCTTTCTTATAATCCCTCTAAGTACTGAAAAGTTACAATTAAGGTTTCCCCCCCGAGCCTTCTATTCTCCAGGCTGAATGAACTCAAGTCTCTCTGCCTGTCCTCACAGGAGAAATGCTTCAGTCCTCTAATCATTGTCGTGGCCTCTTCCAGACTCAGAACCACCATCCTTGATCTGCTGGCCACAAGACAGGATATGGCCATGTCTCAGGAGAAAGACAATGGAAGAAAAAGTGTCAGGGCAAGACCAAGGATGGCTGGTGCTGGAGAGGCTCCTGTGGCTGCTTTCCCAGCCACAGGCCAAGAAGCAAGGGAGAGCAGAGCAGCTTTCTCACTCTAGAAAAACTATCCCCAAGAGCAAATGGCGTTAAAGTGTTCTTTTGGATAATGACGATCCATGGTTTCTACACAGTGATTTTTCATCTCTAGATCTTAGAGCTCTTTATCTCAATTTTTCAGGTTGCAAAACTGATTAATTACACTAGCAGCATTAGTATAATTAGTGCTGATTATTCTCTGAGCTTTCTCTTTTTTAATCATCCCACTTCTGAACCTGTTAATTGGAACTAAATCCCTATTTATCAAATGGTGTAGGTTTTACCATCTGAAGACAGTGGATTTTGCTTAAGTCTTTCCACCTTGAACTCAGGCATTGTTATAAAAGCTTTTGGAATATTTCTGCGGGATTATAACTGATTATAACCAAATCAGAATTTGGCTTTCTTTTCTTTCTTTTTTATAATATCATTCGAGCTTGTGGACATCTTAACATTTTTGAAGGGGGCAGAGGGAAGCAGCAGAACTACCCATGCTTAGGTCACTGTTCAATGTATCGGCAGTTTGAAGTGACTGACTTAGTCTATCCAAGATGCCTAACAGTTTTCACACAAGATGAAGAGGAACTTTTCAATTTAAAAAATACAAGAACAAGAGAAAGGCCTTTGTTCTTGTAATTTTTAAATGTCATCTTTTAGACTTCAGACCACCACTATTTACTTCTTCAAGAGAAAATTGATGGAAGTTATCAAAATGGGGTCTCTGGTCTGCTTTCTGTGTCTGCAGGCATAGGAAATGCCTGGGTTTTCTTTTTCTGCCCAGCAAGTTGCCTCAGGTATCTGTGAAGCCCAAAGATATATGGCTTGCCCCATACTCTATTGCCCTGGCTCCATACTGAGGAGCCACTGTTGAGTCCTCATAGCAGTAAGGTTTCTAACTTGCTCATAGTATAACTGGGTTGTATTCTGGTAATTTATAAAACGTTTTGATGTTATAGCTAGCACTTTATTTTAAGATCAACAAAGAAAAGATGAAGAATAACATACTGGAGACTCTCATAAGTTAACTATCATATTTACACTGTTATTCAGTAACAGAATTTATATTAAAGGATCAGAGAGAGTACTTTGTTGTACAACCCAGAGAAGTTTGAATTGTCTCTAATCAAGAGTTGTCAGGATAAAATAAAATATGAGGAAGCAATATGTGAATGTTCTCCAAAACTAAATGATACAAAATCTGGAGAAATAAGGACTGTAGAATACTTGCTCATTATGTGCTCTTTGTATTATCAAAGCCTGATTATGATGATGTATTGTACAGTGACGGGAAAGAAAAGCAAAGTATGGCTATGGTAGAGTGATATAAAAAAGGAAATCAAGCAATCCTTGCTTCATCTCAAGCCTTTCAATAGGTGTGGAGCTGATAGTTCTTATCCTTCATTAAGAGTTTTCTGTTGAGGCTTCTCCCCCACCCTGCCCAACCCAGTATTGTAAAAATGCTTACTAATGATGAGGGTTGGATTTTTTTTCTATTTTCAGTTCCCCTGTATGAAAATCTTTCTCTGGCATATATATCATATAAATGTCTACTGAGTTCTCTGACTTACTGTTGATTGCTTTCATTAAGGGCATCCTATTACTCACTTCCTTCTAACTGTTCCATAATATTTGTGTTAAAATCTTTTCTATTCCAAGTTGATATAAAATTTCAAGAGTCTAAGGGATAGACGTTCAGGCGTATTACATTGACCTAACAGCCACTTTGGCTCAGTCAAGTGTTTCCATCTCAGACATGAAAGTCCTGGTGAGAAGAGGGACCAGTGGACCAAACCTGGTACCATAAGTAATGACCAAACCTGTGAGTCACTGGTGCACAAACAGAAGACGACTGATCCAGGGATCTACCTCCAGGACACCGAAACCTGGGAAACTGATAATATATTTCTGTTATTTCTTGGGTTTGGGTGGCGGTTTTCTTTCATTTTTATTAGGAGTTTTATACAAAGTTTTATTGTTAAAACTGAGCAACATTTTAATACTTTTCTCTTACTAGTGCTGCCATCTTCGCTACTTTGGCAGTTGATAGTAACAGGGAGTTTCCTTTCAGCTTCCCACAACCTCAGTCTGATCATCATTCTCCAGCGACTGGGGAAGTCAATGTAATTCTCTGTAATTCAAGAGCTCCAGGCATTTTGCCCACTAGGGCCTTTTTTCTTCATCATTTTGATAGCTGCAGCAACCTTTCTCAAAGTGAAAAGAATCATAACAGCAAAAAAGTCACATCTTGGTCCTATCCTGACCCCCTGCTTGGGTAAGTGACTTGCCACAGATCTTTAATGGCTCATCATATTTAATTGTAACAGGAAACATTTGAGGCTGTGCCAAAAACATTTCTGTACCTGTAACCTGCAGTGTCTCTACAAACTCCTGCAAATGGTGCATCTATGCAACGCCTTTAGTTCAGACCTGTATATAAAGGGATGATCCAGTCTCTTTACACTCAGTTCTCTGACAGTGCTCCCATTTTGGAGTATTTCCTCATACACAGTCCTCTGAATCACCTGCTGGCCTTATCTTGTTCTGCTGTGCACCTCAAATTTATTTGGACTTTGTTTATACTCCATGGATAAGTTATCCTCATGATCACTAAAGATGTGCTTAATCTTTCCTCTGTGTGAAATAAAACCATTTTTATATGGTGACTCATCTCCCCGATTTAGCAGTACCATATGCTGTTGATTGCTTATTTAAATTGCACTAATATAAAATGTTGAAGTTTGGTTTCAGTGACATTATTGAGTGGGGGGTAGTACATTAATTGTAAAATATGATGTTTAATTTATCATGTATTAATTTTTATTAGAGTACAAATACTTGCCTGCTGAACAAGTTTATAGTGAAAAGTAATCTCCAGACTCACAGGACCCTTATTCAAGGGAAAAACTCTGCAGCTTTACCTTATCTCAGGTAGTGTTCCACCATTTGTCCTCAACCATTTACTTGTGCTCTACTTGCCAACAGCCCAAGTTCTCTGCTTCATTCCTTCCTTCTTTAAGTAGGCACAGGAAACACAGGGTCCTTGTTCAGTTTCAGATCTGTTCTCCAGGTATAGTTTGTTTTTTCAAGATAAACTTCATCTATATTTTTCTGATTCTATCATTTGGTGAAATTTGTTTGGTGGGAGAAGAAAGCCCAGTTTTCCAGTCATGATCCTGTGTTCTTTTCTTTCTATTTTTCCATGAGTCTAAATATTCATTCTTCATTTGGTGTCACTGCAAAGAAAAAACCCAACAAACCACAAACCAAAAAAACCTTCTGCTGAGTTTATGCAGTTATTCTTTCCTATCTTAATCCTGATTCTTAAGCTGTTTTCAGTTTTCAAGATAATGATCTCTCTTCCGATCACTGCAAAGAAAACAGAAAACAATGATAAAAAACAAGAGATAATACAAAGCACTTTCCCTCCGCCCCCCCGCTCCCCAGCCTTCCAAATCTAAGTCACTGCTGCATCTGTACCTGAAAGGAACCTCTGTTAGACCTCCCATATTACCTCTACTGAAGTAGAGTTGGCCCAGCTCCTAATATCTTGTCTGCTTTAGGCAGCTGAGCAATCAAAGAACTCTGTACAAGTGGCAATTTATCCAGTCCTGTATAATTTGCTTAAATCACACATACATTGAACTGTCTTCATGACTGTCTAGGTGCGCATTCAACCTGTCTCTTCACTGAAGCTAAACAGTAGGGAACTGATGCTGGCAGGCACTATTGTTTCTCTTGTATTGATCTCTGATGGGTGGTGGCACGTAAGTGTGAACAACACATTGGTCGTGAAGTGGAAGCACAGGTGGAACAAAGACAGTGACATTAATCTATCAGTCTAGGATGAAAGCAAAAAGAACCCAACCAAAAAAAAACCCTATTGACTTTTTTTGAACATTGTTAGAATCAGTAATGCATCACTTAATTATGAGAAATGACCCATCTTCCTCCCTTCCAATCCTGTCACTTTTGTAATGAGTTTTTATCAGATAACCCATCTGCTGTAAATCTGCAATATTATAGCCAGTACTTCTCAAGAAACATCAAACCATCTTCTCAGCAAGAATACTTTTTAAAATATTTATTTATACTCAGAAAAAAAGCACTTTGCAGTTCAGTAAGGATTGTAAGGGAAGTGATATTTAAAATAGAATTAGCATTATAAAAATGTTATTTGTAATCCTTGGTTAAGTTTTCTTCCTTTTAGTAAAAAACATTCATCTTAAACTTATGCATAAATCTTTCTCATTTAGGACTTAATGCCAAAGTCAAAGCAAAGACCTCATAACCTTGAGAGAATGTGAAGCAAGCAAGCAAACTTCAGATTCTGGAAGTCTTTCGTTAATTAATTATGTGTAAGAATGTGATGCTGGTTTGTGCCATACCAGTGCACACTGGATTTCAAGTGTAATGCAGTATCAATTATTCAAATACTTGTTGCAGGCAAGAAGGTTCAAGAATTTCATCCTGAAACATTCCAGAGTTCTTATATTAATGCACCAAAGTTTTCATTTTTTTTACATTAACCCCTGCTGTTGCTTCTTTGCAGTCAGTCAGTTCTCACTGACTGTAGAAACAGCTCTACCTTGAGGGCAGGTATCACCAAAAATCTTTGCAAAATCTTGAGCATAAGTTTAACAGCTTCTTAAATGTTTTAGGAAAGTTTCTTATGGAATATGAGAACTGATTTCCTGTGAAAATGACAAAAGTTATTATTTTTATTGGATTTAATTCTACCTCTGAGGTATTCACTGAAAGGCAATTCTTTTTTCTCTTTGTGTTTTCATCAACAACATGTCATCACTTCATATTAAATATAGGTATATTTTTAGAGAGTAAACCCTTTTAGGTGAAGGCCTTAAACTAAAGAATAAAAGGTTGATTGACTGGACTTTGCTATTCACACAATTCCAGAGACCTTTTGCCTTTTTCTTACTCAAAATCACGTAGATAAGGAACTAATCTTTCTCCATAATGCCAAGTGTGGAGATGCACAGATGGACAGCATGTCCTCGAGAAGTTTCACCATAGAAAAGTTTGTTTTTACCCAGTTGTAACCAGGCAAAGGTGATTTTTTTTTAGCTGTGTGTGATTACTTATCTCTGAATTCCTTTGCATCCATCATAACTTTACAGGTTATCTGAAGTTAATTAGTTTTCTTATTTATGTGTGTGGGGGGGGAGGTTAACATTTAATACCTTTGGCTATTTTATGTATGATCACATTTATTTTTTTTTTTTACTAAAAAGAAAAGAATCTCCATTTTCCAGTACTTTTTGGATAACTATCAGAACTGTGTGAACTATTCTGCTCAATATAACAGCATTAACAATAGTAAAGGAGAGGACAGCTTCTGAAAGAATGACATCAGATGGATTTATTTTCAGCCTAGACCTTTTAAATCATTTTACTGTTCTCCAAATAACTCTGACATTATATATAAAAATAATCACAAAGCATGATACATTTTATCAAAGGTACATGAGCTTTTTATTATACTAATGTACAGTTTAATGAGAGAACACTAAAATAGGATCAGTCACATTAATTTTTAAAGCTGTATTCTGTACATTGTCAGTTTTTGAAGGAAAGTAAAAAAGGTTTATAGCTACTCTTTCACCAGTACACTAGATCACTTCTTATGGTTAGTTCCAGTATAAATGGCAAAAGGTTTGTTTGGGTTTTTTTATCCCAAATTGTCTGGGTAAGTAGGTATCAGTTTCAATTGACTATTCATCACACGTTGATTACAAGGGATATTTGGAATCACATATTAACCTACTGTCTTCTCTCAGTGCCTTATAACTTGGTATTTCATTACTTTAGGGTTGTTTTTTTGTTTATTTTTTAACCTTTGCAAAGAGACTAATACAAATTATGAATCTGACTTTTATTCATATTTGCTATGGCATCAAAATCTCCTTCCCTCAAGCTAATAGAAGTATGTTTATTTTTTAACAGAGAAAGCAAAACACTGAGTAATGTGCACATTTTTCTTTGTACCTCTGCCCTGGGTTCAGATTTTTTGCTGTTTCAATGTTTTACTTTTTAAAACTTTTTTTCTTTTTTTTTTAATCTGATATGGGATCCCTGTAGTGAGGGATAATTAGTCTGGATCTTTCAATCCAAACATTGAAAGGCTAAAGAACAAAATAAGAAATAGAAATGAGGATGCAATTACCGAACAAGTGTGTCCATCCTGGGCAATCATAGAATCACAGAATGGTCTGGGTTGGAAGGGACCCCATGGATCATAGAGCTCCAACCCCCCTGCCACAGGCAGGGCCACCAACCTCCAGGTCTGGATCTACACAAGGTTGCCCAGGGCCCCATCCAACCTGGCCTTGAACACTTCCAGGGACGGGGCATCCACTACTTCTCTGGGCAGCCTGTTCCAGCACCTCACCACTCTTTCTGTAAAAAACTTCCCCCTAATATCTAATCTAAACCTTCCCTCCTTTAGCTTTAGCCCATTCCCCCTTGTCCTGCCATTATCTACCCTTTTAAAAAGTTTAATCCCCTCCTGCTTATAAGCTCCCTTCAGG
>VZTU01019680.1:91036-129519 GCA_013400835.1 Zapornia atra | reverse complement strand
GGTCCTTTTCAGCAGGGCTGCTCTCCAGGAGCTCTTCTCCCAGTCTGTATCTGTGTCTGGGATTCCTCCAGCCCAAGTGCAACCCCTGACACTTGGCAGTGTTGAACCTCATTAGGTTCCCCCTGTCCCACCTTTCCAGCCTGTCAAGGTCCCTCTGGATGGCTTCCTTTCCTTCTAGGGTGTCACCCACACCACTCAGCTTGGTGTCATCTGCAAACTTGCTGAGGGTGCACTCAATTCCATCATCCATGTCATCGTTAACGATTCCAGTAGCGTGGTAGGATTCAAGGCCATAGTAGCAAAAAATGAAGCATGCCACTTAAATTTAAATCTATCCTTTAACGTAGTTTTAACTCTTATTCCAGGCTTCTCTGGGTTTCTGGCATGTCTTAAATGTTTCATTGAAATGAGATTGTAAATGTGGCACAGGGAATTAATACTGTAATTGTCATATAAGCTATATTGAAAAGATACAATGTTCTTGGAGCACATGAGCTAAGATAGTAAAAATGTATGGAAAGAGCCCAAAATATTTTGTGTAACAAACACAGTTTTGTGCCATTTGAAAGGCACTTTGTCCTAGTATATAAGGAGCTAGAAACTAATGAGGGTTGACCAGCAAATTCCCAACATGAGAGTTCTTGTTCTTGTGTATTTGGGCCCTATGCCTTTGACCTTCCTATGCCACTACCCTCTCCTCTCCTCTCCTCTCCCCTTGCCTTTCTATGGGATAGAAGAGAAAATACAGAAAAGAAATATGAAAAGCAAAAAATCCTTTGAACATCAGGCATTCTATTGAACTCGGTAGAACAAAAAAGGGGAAAAAAATCTGAAAAAGTGCCAATTCTGAGCTGTCAAAAAGCCTTCCTTCTTGATTTAAAAGATATATATATAGACCTACTATCTCGTCTTTTAACAAAGCCAAAACCTATGAGAATGTGCTTGGAACCATTATGTCTGAGGAAAATCTACCATCTTCTCTCAGGGAGGTGTGCTGGAAACTCATACACATTTATGTTATTTGTGCAAAAGGACTAGAGAAGTTTTAGATTATAAGATTGATGATTTGTCTGCTGATCTTTTTATTCAAACAGCATCAATTGCTTCAAGTCTCTGAACCTGACAGAACAACTGAGTAAGGTTTTTTTTTAAATATAAATACTGAAAAGTCCATAAGGCATATAAAATCAACACATCTGTAGAAATGCAAATAGCTTACATGAGGACAAGCTGATATTTAGCCTTCTCAAGCAGATTATATTTATTCACCATCATTCACATACTGTCTCAACACATGTAGGCACTTCTATTTTTGAAAAGCCTCATTTATCACCTGTTGAATATTTGAACTGTTTTATCTCAAAAAAAGTGTTATTTAGATTGAAAGATTCTTATGATAACAGAAAAAACCCAACCCAAAACAAAAAAGAGAAAAAAAAACCCACCACAAAACCCTATACCTACCTTTCTGTGTCTGCTATGCAGAGTCACACATTTTCTGCATAAAAGCTTTAAATGTACATTAAAAAAGTAGCTTTACATCAGTTAGTTTATAGATTTAGATTCGCTTCTAATTGTGCTTTTCAAACTCTTCATAGGCCTTCCACTGCCTTTATATTTTGTCTCATATTGCAAACAGCATTTAGGGTAGGCAATTAAATCAAGTTTCGATTTTAATATTGAATTGTGGTCAAACTTGCAACATGTCCCTGCCACAATAGTTGATGCTGTGCTGTTGGGGCTGGCCCAGCTGAGTTTTATTTTATTCCTCTTCTAATTAGGGACATGGTTGCCACAGACCAGTTATCTCTATAGTCTGGTTCCAAAATATAGTTGTATCCTGATGCCCTGAAATTATCCTCTTTGGGAAAAAGGGGCCCCTTTCCAGATTCGGGGGTGTTTTGCAGCAGAGGGAGTTTCTCCTGCTCTTCATCCTGCATCCCCTCCTTCTGATTCCTTCAGGCATTGGGTCAATGTGCCTGACACCATCCATCTGAAAACAGGCTAGAACCTGCAGAGCAGTACATTTCAGATATTCAGTGTGTATTTGTCATTAGATATTGAGGTTGCATATGAAGTTAATTGGAATATAATATTTCAAGTTTTGTGGTTAGGAAAAATACATATTTATGCAATATATGCATTTAATTTTTTGTGGGCTTCATAATTAGATGTTTTGTTCCTGAGCATAATTTCCTTTTTTTTTTTTTCAGAAGTTTATTATCTTCTTTAATCAGCCAACAAACATATTTGTCTTACAGACAAATTCATTATATGTTACATATTTCATCTCTGAGTGGCTCCCAGAAATTAATTTCCATATCTAGTCTTCATGAATCAGCAGAACACCTCTATAAATCTTCACTCCCTATAAAGCTTTTTTTTTTTTAAATAGAGGTGTATCCTCATTCTGATAGTCTATAATCAGCTTTGTCAGAAACACTGTGGGCTTTTTCTCTTTAAAATATTAGCTTACTAAAAATTTAAATCACTATTTATAAGCAAGAGGAGGAGAATCCACATATTATCTTTAAAATAATTAAAAGATTGATGAGTATTCATAACTAGAAAATCTTGTCAGAAGAATAATTTCTTGGCAGCAGCCTGTGTAATTAAGTGATGAATGAATATTGGTAAAACATTACTCCTTACTCGCTTCTTCAAGTAGCTTGAGATGGGTCATAGCTTACAAAACTCTATTTCCTGCTCCTGAAATGGCACAGACAGGAGGGCCAATTATAAGAAATCACAAACACAGGGCTTAAATATTCAAACCAAGCACTTGGACACAGGACTGAGTGTTGAGTTATATTTTCTAACCATCTTTTGCTCTAGCAGTGACTGACGTAGCAATAGCCAGACAATGACTGGCTTCATTGACATTCATAGGAAAAGGGGCAATGAGTGAAAGCTGGAGCATAGGAGGTTCCATGGCAACATAAGGAAAAAATTTTTCACTGTGAGGGTGGCAGAGCACTGGGACAGGCTTCCCAGAGAGGTTGTGGAGTCTCCTTCTCTAGAGTCACTCAAAACCTTCCTGGACGTGTTCTTGTGTGACCTAATCTAGGTGATCCTGCTCTGGCAAGGGGGCTGCACTAGGTGGTCTTTTGAGGTCCCTCCTAACCCCTAACATTCTGTGTTTCATCAGGAGGCAAATTCAGGTTTTGTACAGGTTTGTGCAACTCTGCACTAACCATGGGCCAGTCACCTGGACAGGGTTTAGGTAGATGCCCGGAAAATGATAAAAACGCTTCTTTCAGCAGAAGCAGAGATTCCCCCCTTTGGCCATGATCCACCACAGCTTTCTGTCAGATGTCTTTAATGTGAAACATTTGAATCACAGCTGCTTTATTCTGCACCAGCCCTGAGAGTATAACTTAGTCTCTTGTTTAGTTAATAATGGTTCACATCATTTCTTTGAGATTAAAATGTCTAACATCAATCTCCTTCACTGAGAGTTACACCCTTCTGATGCTTCTTCCTGTTCACTACGGGTAAGAAAAATAACTTTTCCTTTTTCTTTCTTAGAGCTTCCTTTCATATGTTTGCATGCCAGGAAGCATGCTGTCATTTCCCTTTCTCACTATTCTCTGATCTGGATTAGATAACTATTTCTTTCAAGCATTCCTCATAACTCACCCTTTCTAGACCTCTGATAATTTTTTGCCTCTTACCACCTAAGATTTAACACTAAAAGCTATTTAACACTGAACCTGTGGGCTTGATGTTGAGGGGTAGACTGGAAAGGAGCTAAGAAAGCGTGAAAATGTAGGTGCAGAATGATGAACACCTAAGAGAGCAATAATTAGCTAATGAAGGCCTGTGGATGAGACAGCATTTATCGTCAAGAGGGTCATGGATAGAACGAGAAAGGCATCACATAAAACAAGTAATGGCTCCCAAGGTGGGAGAAATTCTATGGATCTTCTGTGTCTGTATGAGAAATATCTAAAACACCTACAGATGTTGTCACCAGTGTCAAGAGAAAAAAGGGGGTGTATCCCTCTAAGACTGAAGGAGAATGCCTAAGCTCACCTCTATCCATAAGGTGGACAATCTTCATAGTCAACTGAAAAAATTTTACAGTACATATGTGCACTAAAAACCTGGCTAAATCATTGTGATTGAAGAATGACAAGCTCCTCCTAAATCTATTAATAGATTTGGGTTTGTTTTGGGTTTTTTTTAATGCAAGAATAGCTATTTTTGCAAGAATTTTGTAGAAACTACAGGCATTAACATTTTTATAGTTTATTGTTGGATGTATAAGAAGAATATACTTGCAGTGGTCATTCCCTTCAGCGAAACAGCTAAGCCAGTCTGAGAGCCATTGTTAAAACAAGACTTATTGTTATTTTCAACAAGAGATTATGGTACCTGTACAAAAGTAGACATGCCTTTAGGTTTCTTCTTGAAGTTCTGTTACTGGCATGTGGAATAATAAAAGAAACATTCAATGGTTTAAGGCAAGACCAGCATCCAAAATAGACTTTAAATGGCCAAAAAATTGGAAGAGGCATTTACGCCCAGATGAGCCATTTACTTACCTTTGACAGTAAATGTACAAAATTGCATCTGGCTGAGAAAATCCCTTTGAGCTGGAAGAAATTGGCAGGTGGAATGGTTCTCAGGGTAGTACCATGAGCTTGCTCTGTTCTTATTTGTCCTTTGACATCTGCTTGTGCCTACTGCTGGAGGGAGACTATTGGGATCTCTGACCAGGTACTGGTGTTTGTGTATTTTCACGTTATATTCAAGGGAGGATATCATCTGTTACCTTCCATTTTCTCTTTGTGTTGCTTCAGTGGCTATTCTGGAATGATTGTAATGTCATTTCTGGTTCAAATCAAATAGAAATGCTTTAACTGTCTGAATTAGTCATGCTTAGTTTACTTTAGCATCCTCAAATTTCTGGCTCTTTTCCAGGTATCTCCCACACTTACCCAGCTCTGTTTAGTCTGGCAAAGGTGTAAGTAAAATAGCTGAAGGTCATATGGCTACTATGCATGCATAACTAATCCTTTATCAGAACAAATGAGAGCTGTGAAGGAAACTAACATCCGACTTTCCAAGAGGCTTGATGAAAACAAGCCAGATGTGAGTGAAGTATCTTCAGTGAATCTTTGCTTACTTCATTGTGAATTGGTATGCCCATAACATTTCCTAAACCAATATGAATTTAATAAAATCTGATATCTGGGTGCAATTCATGCTTTCTGTCTAGAATCTAAGGACACTAGTGCAACGTAGTTTAAAGTGGGCATAGCCTGAACGAGCTGTATTACAGCTCTACATAATAGATAAAACATAGATCTGGTCCCCATTGGTCCTCCTTTGGTGTGTTGCATCTTCAGAGTGCACTCAGGTGATATTTCAGTCCTCCAGTAAATAGCTAACACTTTGTCCGGTTTCCGCCCACATGGACTTGATATGAAAATGTAGTGACTTTGAAAGAACAGCCAGGTAGATCAACTACTAAAGCTGTAAAACAAGCAGCAAAATGTCAGATGGCAAACAAACTGTACATCATCTTCAGAAAAGGCCCAAATCCAGGAAACTGCAGCCCCATCAGCCTTACTTGAGTCCCTGCAACAATCATGAGGGAAGTCACCCGAGAACATACTTCTAGGCACACAAAGGAGAAGACAACTGGGAAGAGAAGCAAGGGGAAATCTGTCCTGACTTGGGTGGTTCTGTCATAAAATGGCTGGATTTATAATTCACCTCAACTGCAGCGAAGCAACACTGTAATGAGCTGCAGTGGTAGAAAGTTAGACAGGATTTTTTTTTAAGAAGAAAATGTATTAATGAGGTTTGAATATCTGTGCTAAGCCAATGTAGGAAAAAAACCCAAACACACCCAAACACAGTGTGGTGGTCTATGAATAGAAAGCAACTAAATCATCTCACTTATCTAACTGGGAGGCGTTAATGTAGCTCATGTTATTGTCCTCTATTGCTCATGACTGGATGGAGTCCTTTTTCCATTTTGCCATTGCTACTGCAATCATACCAGGTACACAATTTCAGTGATGATCTAGAAAAATTTTCATAGATGGTGTGTGTGCATGTGTGTATAACACATGTATGTATGTCTTGGTGGCACATGTTCTATTCAATAATGATTCTGTTATATTTTACAAACAAAAGGGATTGTACTGACAGAGGACAAACCAATATTGCCTTTCAATGCTTCCACCTATGGTCTAAGAAAAAAGAAAAACATCATTTTCATAGGTGTGATGGATAGTAGTGACACTTGATTTGCTTTAGTAAGTGTGAAGTGTTTAAACTGTGTAACTAATATGAATTCTAGCATTTCTTTCAGCTTTCATGAAAGGCTTACACTAATTGTATGTGTCGGTTTTGGTGGTGACTAGATACTGTGGTGACAGGGTTTTCAGAAGTGCTGAGAGATAGATAAAGTTAGGATAAACTGATGTATTTCATATTATGAGCAGCTGGATGAGCCCTGAACACCATACCCAAGTGATTAATTTCTGAATGGTGGTGAAAAGAGAGGGGGGTGCTTAAATAAATCAATGGTGATTTTAATAAACTGGGAGCTTCTAGGTACTAAATCTGTCTGCATCTGATCTGAATTGCAATTACCTGTCAAAAATTCATCCATCATTGCAAGTTCCAGACAAACTTTCTGGCAGCAGATGTTTCAGGAGAGCTATTTCATATGGGAAATATATCGTTTGGTGTACAGCATTCCCAGGAACACAAAAACAAAGTAGAAAACATTTCACAAGTAACAGCAATAACTTCTATGTCATGCCTAAGCCTTTTTTATTGGTGAATATAATTTTTAAATGTGAATTTCCCACATAAATCAGTCAATGAAATGCTATTCATAATTCTGCTGATCTCAAATAGATGTAGTAATTAAGTCAGGATGTGTATACTTGTGAAAGCAATGGTGTTTCTAATAACTAACTTAAAATTCAGCATTATTAATCCTGTCTCTAAGGCTAGAAGACTCATGCCTACTTTCCAGAAAAAAAAAAAAGTGTCATGGCTCCACTGATCAGGCTATGGGAAGAGCTTTACGGGACAGCCTGCAAAAATATGTGACACTCCTTCAGATCTGTATGCCGCAGGCATGGAGCTACTTGTGCAACGTCTCTCTTATACTGGGACAAAAACTGTAGGAGGATTACTAACTCGGAGAGGACAGTATCAAGAATTCAGGGTAGAAACCACTATGTAAACATACTAATTATTCTCCAGATATAAACCTAGGAAGTGCCTAAATAATGTAAGTTAAAACATATCTGCAAATATGTCTGTTATAATGTGAAATGTCACAGATGAGGCATATAAGCAATGTTAATTCAAAGCTGTAGTGACATCATAGAGCATAGATACACTTGTGATCTAAACATTTCCAATCTCAGATTGTTTGTTCATTCTCAAAGACACATTAAGTTTTCCACATCAGTACTGTGCCCCTTGCTTGTTTGAGATCTGTACCGTTCTCACAGCTAGGCTTCCCTTCTAAACTGGGGCTTGCTCTCCCAACTGTTCTCTCATGGTGACTGAGATGATAATGAAGTCAGAAAGAAAAAAAGAAAAAAGAAAAAAANGGGAAGGGGAGGTGGGGGGTGGGTGGAAGGCAGGAATGTTTGCTTGCCACTTAATATGGGTTCATAGTCATTCTGTCATAAGAGGAAGGACTGAATGTGGATGCTGTGAAGGATTTAGATTCAGAATACCTAAACTTCAGTTTTTCATTGACACCTGTTCCACCATTTGATATATGACTGGTCTCTTCTCATGTGGCCAGAAGGCAACGTAATGAACATTTCTTTGCAGCCGTCAGTGAAACTGTCATATAACACCACTATTTCTCATCTGAACGTGTACCTTGAAAATGACCTCTGAAAACAGGCTGGACATATGATTAGAAGATTGCTATCCCAACCAAATGATACCCCGAAAGCTGTTCTACTGTCACCTCTATCAAAACCCTCCATTCTGTTTGCCAATTATAATAACAGAATCTATCACTCTTTTCAATTTTCATTATATCAGGAATTTACTTTGCACATTTTCTTCCTCTGTGTAGTGCTTTAAAATTGTATTTCATTAAATGCTGTTTCTAAAATAATTGAGAGCAATTCACTTCTAAAGTAACTGCTGACAGATGGATCCATTTATATCTTATACATGATGTGCTGGGCTTCTTATCTTGTCACCTGTGTCTGGTGTTTCAGATTTCATCTTTTGTATTAGTAGCTTGAAAAGCCTCAGCTTGATACACTGTATCAAGTGTGTTAATTTGAGCTCTACTCTCATATTCCTACAAAACTGACGGCTGCCAAACTTTTGGAGAAAACTTCTTAGTCCTGTACTTTGCAAAATGTCATTTTCCAAACTCCTCAAAGCCTAAGTCTTTGTGGCCTCTTCCTACTCACATTAAAATTAATAGGAAGATGACTGCTGGTGGAAGAGGCTGGGAGTCAGCACATGATTGTCTTAAATAGACTAATAACTTAATGTACTGTGGACGTTAAGTGCTTACAGAATGCAGTCCCTCTTTTGGATAGAGACACATTTTGCAACTCCCCCAACTTCCATCATAGCCCTGTTGTCCCTATTTCTCTCATAGATCAGTGCATAATGTTACTGGTGTAGCATTTCATATAGAACAACGTTTTTTAAGAAAATATTTACATATTGCACATCCATTATTCTCCTTTATTTCCCTGCTATTTTGTTATACAAGCATTAGCTTGGAAGGAGTGTGGGTGCTTTGTGCAAATCACTTCTCAGGCCCGTGACAAGAGATCGTGTCCACTCCAAGGGGTTTACTGCCTCAGCGCTGGTTCCCATTGCCATCAGTCTGTTCCCTTCTGCCATAGACACAGAGGACAACCAAAGCACAGGAAATAAATGGCCAGGTGCATATAACAGCATAACACGTGGGTGCTTGAAACTGGCACTGTGTGCTTACTGGAGGAGAAAGTCTGTCTCTGGATAGTAAATAAAAGGTAATAAGTAGGAGTAGATTAGAATGAAACTTGAAAGTGACGATAAATAACTTCTGTCTAATGCACTAGAGAAGCTTGAGCCAGCAAAGATCAAAATAAAGAAGTGAATGGTGTGGAAGGCAATCCTGGCAGGAAACTTCATATTGAGCAGAGGGAAAGATTATTTATATCAAGACCGGAGCACAGCAAGAACTGCAAGTGGAAGGTATGTGCCGAAAACCAAATCTCTCCCCTCTTTACACTTATGAAGGACTGTGTTTTAGGAATATCAAAAGGAAAACTAACTTCCAGCATTAGAAGTAGCTGGATGAGCAAGCACTTCAGGCTGAAGATGCTGTCCAGGTTGCACGTATCCTAGCAAAGCCTTTGGCAGCAAGGCCAGGTGGAGCAGCACAGCATTTGTGCCAGAGGGTCACAGGTTGGTACAGGTTTTTCTGGGGCTCTGGATTTACAAGTGGGTGTTACTGTGTCATGGGATGGCACAGAGGAAACTTCTGAAACAACCTGTACGACCATGAGTTTTGTGCAGCAAGCCAACGTTTTCTTCTTGTCCTGGGGTGTTATTAACCTCCTTGAGCTAATGATAAGGGCATAATTCTGTCCTATTTAGGTGTTAGCTGGACCTGTGTTTCTCCAGGTTGTTTGATGAAGTCTTGTAAGATGACAGAGGATTCATTTCAGAAATTGCCAGGGCTTACCCTGGAGGGGGCAAGGTGCCAGCACCAGTCAAACAATGTCTAGCTCCTTGATCAGAAGCAAATTATTTGAAGCTGGAATTCTTCCCAACTGGTGTTCTCAATTTAATTTTTCTACGGAAAGATTATTGAAAAAGCTGTTATAGCCACTTTGATCATGTATTCCTGCAGCTTTAAAAATTAAACTTACTCTACGTACAGACCACATGGCCTATATACACAATACATTTTAATGTTACTAAGGCATCTTTGACCTCAGCATAGAAATATCATGAGAAGGAATGTAAGAAACCAGCTAGAAGATGGACAGGAGGTCCAAAGCTTAAAACAGCCTCATTAAAATATATTTTCTTTAAGTTGGACAAAATAATGAGAACCAACCTTGATCCTCTAAATGTTTTAGAGATCAATTTCATTCTTATTAATTTTTTTTTTAATTAAGAAAGATGAAAAGCATCTAATGTGATAACTCTGAAGATATACAGTGTTTTTATAGCCATGAATATTTATTTGTCAGATAAAATTACCCTTAAAAAGCAAAAAGTATCCTACTATCACACGTATGCACCTGGTTCTTGTAGCTCTTGCTTCATGCTTCTACCATAATGAAATACCTCCATTAGGCGTGTCAAACAAACATAATCAAAATAGCATAGACTCAATACTATGTGACTGTATTTCTGTCACATGTCATTGTATGTTGTAAGCTTTCTTTCATTAAAAAATGTGATACTTTATCATTCAAAGGAATTTCAGCTATATTACCTCTTTAACTATCCATTGATATCTACATAAAGCCATTTAATCCAGCTCTTCTTCTCATCCCACACAATGGCAAGACAAAATTCTCCGTTCACATTACATTAGCCTTCAAGTCTTCTTAAAGATAAATAATGTTCCCTGCAGGTTTACATTAGGGATTAAGTGTCTTTGTTCTGAATAACTCAGGAAATAAATTAAATGAAAGGAGGCACAGCCTTTAGCTCTTTTTCTGGGTCTTCATTTCAGACTATAATTTTTAGAGAGTGCTTTTTTTTCATCTATTCAGCACCAGGCTGCAGTAGTGGTGCTTAACTATGTTTGAGGAAAAAAATGTTAAATGTTTTCAGAAAGCACCTCCCCTTGCCCTTTCCCTTTCCATTGTCTTAATGTAAAGGTGAACATATTTATCAATTATCTCAGAATCTTGAGGCAGATGAATTGTTATTCATGAACTTGACTACTTAATGAACTTAAGGATCTCAGTTTTCCATAGGAGAACCATCACATATTCTGTGATGGGACATCTAATTAATAATGATTGGTGTGTTACAAAACAAAATGAATGATTGTTGTAATGGTGAATCTTCTCCTATCACCTTTGGAAAACACTTTTAAAGCTCTACCTGACTCATACTTACAAAAATGTCTCTGATCAACAACTTAATGCTGTCATTACTGGGATTCGATGCCAAATAACTTGTGGCCATTTTAAGCTATTCTACATCTACAATGTCTGAAGTATATAAAGTTAGTTTCTGTTCTACATGCAAGATATAAGTGTTTATTTCTAAGCATCAAGATCTGAAAATCCAGTTAAAATGCTCCCATTTTTCCTACACAATAGAAAAATGTACAATTCGGTTAAAACATCATATTTATTTTTAAGTTAAATAGTAGTCTAGGTTCTACCTTTAAAGTATTTATTAGATCACTGTGTGGTGCTTCCAGATCTCCAAATTTTATCAATAGTCAATCAAAGAGTAAAGGAAGACACAGTGTGCAGCCAGGAAATGTTTCCTTCCATACTGCTTAACTAGAGTAGACAGAATTCTTTTGATTACATATGTGATATTTTTTTACTTTTATTTTCTTGAGACTTCTCCAAAAATTGGGCAGGATAAGGATGACATCCAAATTGTTCACTTCAAGTTGGCTTTAACATGTCTCTCTTTTTTCTTTTCTCTTCTTTTCTCTTTTCTTTTCTTTTCTTTTCTTTTCTTTTCTTTTCTTTTCTTTTCTTTTCTTTTCTTTTCTTTTTTTTCTCTTATTTTCTTTTTTCTTTTCTTTTCTTTTTTTTCTCTTATTTTCTTTTTTCTTTTCTTTTCTTTTTTCCCTTTCCTTTCCTTTCCTTTCCTTTCCTTTCCTTTTCTTTCTTTTTTTTTTTTCCCCTTAGCTCTCCTTGATTTGGGGTATTTTATTTGCATCATCACTGTTCTGTTTCATGTTACGACTAAGGACGCTTTTAATATTAGCACCTGAGCACAAAAAATCAAAATTAAGAAACTGTTACACTTGGCTTAAATCATTATGACAGGCTGTTGAAATAGTCAGGGATACCTCAGCTGTAGAAATTATGAAAGATTTCAAAACTAATTGTGTTTTTTCTCAGTTAGGGCAGGGTAGTGTGTAACACTGGCTGTTTCATTGATCTTAGGCTGTTCTTACAGAATATGAGTCATACAGAAAAGGGTAGAGCAGCTAAAAAAAACCACAAGTGAAAAAATAAAAGAAATTAGAAACACTTTGTGTGATTTAGCAGCCTACTTGGAAACGGAAAACAGAATACTGTTTAGTTTCATGGCAGATGAAGCGAGTCAGTTTTTTGGTCTGTGAATATATATAGAGCACTGATTTAGCATAGCAAGGTAATAACTACCCATGGCTGTAGAAAAGAATATTTATGTGATATATTTTCCTGGCTTTTTAAAATTGAAATTTTGTCCCTTCTACTGGGAGATTTTTCCTTATCTAGCCTGCAACCTGTCCTTTTTTCTTTCACTATTTCAACTCCACACAACACTGGGTATGTCTCACTGTCTGGAGGGATTTACACAAGTAGAAAGAGAAACAGGACACAGATTCCTGTTCCTTTTCCCCATTTGCAGCAGTTGTTGGTGCACAGGCCTGAAGTGTCTGCTTGGGTAAGGCATTAATTCCCTTCCTTTGTCAGGTAAAGCTTTGGTGTTGGACTTGTGCCTAGGATAGATCAAACCATATTCAGCTGCAGTCCCTCTGAAGAAAACTTCTGTCCAGAACTGTGGGCAGATTTGTCCGCAGCAAGAAGGCAGTGAGAAACAGTAGGACTCAGCACAGCCCTCAGTCGACCTATGTGTTGGCAAAATGGTTGTCTGGTTACTTTTATTAAATGTGCTGGTATTCACCAGAATATGGAAACAAACTCCTGCTGTTTCCTTATCAATGTCAAAGTGTATTCCTGATAGCGGTGTGGGTTTGTGGGGTTTTTTTTCTGTCTGCAGAGAGTAGCAGGCATAGGTAATCTCAGAATGAGGTATTCCTTTTCATACTCACCCCTTCAGATTTTACAATGACAGCATACCAAGAGAGAGCAGTAGGACTGAATAAATGCAAAAATCAGTTTGGTGCATCTGGAAAAAACTCCTGTGTTTTTGTTCCCTTGAATGTTGCAAACAGGTGGTAACTGCAGCTGTCTGCAAAACTTCATCTTATTATCTTATTCCCATGAAGAATAAAATAATTGTGGTTTGGATTTTTTTTTAAACATCCCCAAAGTGAGATTTTTTCCAAATTTTGAGGTGGTTCTAATTTGCAACAAATGGCCTTTAAAAGGGGAGAAACAGACACAATAAAAAAGAACAACAAATCCATGCAAGCACAGATTTCTAAAAATAAAACCAGAATTAAGATTGGAGAATCCTACCATACCCTGACAGATTCAGTTTTCTATCAATAATTTTCCATATCTCCATACAGTGCAGGAATTAAAAGTCTTCACAGCTAGTGAGATTTTCATTCTTTCAAGGTCACAGTGAATTAAATGTACATGATTTTAATGGGAGAAACAGGGCACTGTCACCTGTCGCCCCGTAGGCAGTGGCCTGTCTTAGGGCTGGAGCTGTGTGAGGATCTCTGATCTGTACTCATAACCATGAACTGTAGATTAATATTGAAATAACTCTCAAAATTCCTACAGCAATGTACCCATATGGAGATAAATGGCTTTAAATGCACCTTTAAGCAATTGTGGAAATTTCTAAGCTAAGAACTTATTCATATTGTGGTAGAGCTCTGAACATGAACTGAAATTTGAAAACTGTAGCTTTTGGCTGCCTTTCAAGAAAGGCATTTTATTTTCACTCTGCACTTAGTAATGCAAAATAAAAATATAAGTGAATTTGAAGGGTAACTGCTATGTGTCGTGTTGCATTGATTGTGGAAATTATTTTACATGGTTCTGGGAATGCACAACTTGGCACAATCTTTTCATACTTTTATTTATAAAAATCTTGCACAATAAGGTGGCTGTGGGTAGATAATAACACTAATGCCTGAGACAAACCTTTCCCTTGTACTTGGCAAGAAAACAAGCTGTAATGGCAAGACTGTTGTGCCCGAATGGTGCCTTCATGTAGGTTTACCTCTTCTCTCTCAGTTCTGTCTTCATGCCATCTCCCTTTGTTGTCTGACTTTCATGATTCATTTTAATTTTAAAATCGCCGACGTGAAGTCTTTACTTTTCTGATTGTCTGAAAAGCACCTTGGAAACCCACAGGGAAAAATAAATCACATTAGTGATTAATACTTAATCAGTTACCTTGTAGTTCTTGGCATTATTATTGACTCTGTTGGCTTGTGCACATACTGCACGTGAAGCTGGCATTAAAAATTACTTCCTCTTAGACACCAGCGTGGTGTCACACGATGTGTGTGAAGTAGCAGCATGGGGGTATGTTTGTTTTGAGCTACGAATGCATTCATTTGGTTTGCTCTGTAATTTGGTTGGGTTTTTTTTCCTGGAAGCTTTCAAGCAGAATGTCCTGCACTCCCATATATACAAATGTGTACCACAGAGTGATTGAATTAATTAGTTCAGGAATCCTCCTAAACATGACTGTCTCTCACTGTGCTGCATGCCCATTGTCCCTGGGTGGTTTTTTCCCTTGGTGCCTGCAATACTGGCCTCACAGCCACGTCTGAATGCTGCCGTGGATGTGTGGTGATGACAATCTCTGTGCATCCCCACCAGCACCAGGCTGCACGGCTGCTCTTCTCACTCTCCTCTGGGGCTTCTACTTCCTTTTCCTGATCTGAATTTTCTAGTCTGTGCCACAGTCGTGGAAAACACATACAGAAAACAGATCTACTAATTTGATTTCATTTTATTCAGTAAAGCTTATGGCCGCTTTTTTAAATAATGAAGCTTTGCTGTAGTCCTACCTCAGCCTTCATAAATTTCATTCCTCAATTCACAGGTTAGTAGGAATTTACGTAGTCCTGAAGGCAGAGCTATGCAGCTCCTCACACAGCTCTAGATGGACCTTTTTCTACCTGTAGCTTTCTACTTACTTCACCACACCCACTCTATATATGACACAAGCTTTTAAGAATGGAGGACAAGCCTCTTTTAAAGCACCGCCTTTGTTCTAATTAACAGAGAAACACTTGTTTGAATTTAAAAATGTTCTGCTACAAGTAAGCTCAATGGCTAAATAAATTAAAAAAAAGTGGAATTATCAGTTTAAAAAAATAGAAAACAAAGTAAGTGTACTTAAGTACTTTGTAGAAACCACCAGTTTTCACATTCCAATTATGTGCAACTGAGTTTTCCTCCACTGACCTTCTTAGGGTAATGCTAAAACAGATGATTCTTTAGCTTTCTCCCAATAAACAAAAAAAATTGATCCTTTTAATTCCAGTTTAAATTAATGGGATTCTGGAGGAAAAGAAATAAACAGACAAAGAAATGTTTTATTTTGGGCTTTGTCTTTTCATTTAGTGGTGGATGGCTTTATGGTTTGGGTTTTGGGGTTTTTCTTTACAGCCACCCTTTGAAATCAGTATGTTATTTTGTCATTTCTGTGTAAAAGAGTTAACAGCACTGAATCTTTATCATATTGATCGTTTTACAAGTTTTCATCTGGGGTCCAAAATAATACACAGCATTGTTATTGCATTATTATTTTTCATTTGTATCCTATTGATTTGCTGCCAGTAACTTACAGGTCAATTTACAAAAAGATGGGGTATGATTTATATCTTTTCTAAGAGATTATGCCACAGTGGGAATGCTTTTATAAGGCTGTCAGATCTCTAGGTTTGTTTCTTCTTCTCTCAAGAGTGCAACACATTCATAGATTAGTTGTGCGGTTCCACCTGGATTTACACCCAGAGTATCCATGACTTTCATATAATTCATATGAATAAGTGGCTATACACAAGCCTACACATAAATTGGAATTTTTACTCCCAGGGAATGGTTTTCTTGCTTCTCTCTGTGCAAGTCAGAAATAATTCACAAAGTCAGTATCATTACGCTCATCTAAAAGAGGGGAGGGGAGATTTTGTATGTCTCATCACAGCAAGCTACCAAGGTCTAACATATCCAAATGACAGGTACTAAAAATATACATGAAAATTTATTTTTAGCACTGCTCAGGCCAATGTCGGCAGTGAGAAAAGTGTGTCATTTCTGCATGGTTCGTGCCCTGCCCCATCCCCAGGAACTGACATACCTTGCCAAAGGGTTAGTGTGGGACCAGCATTCATCCCAGTTCAGAGTCCTTTGAGCCTGACCTGCCTTCTAGGTTCACCCTTCATATCTGCACCAGAATGGGTACCATCAGGCCACATATATGCAAATTTTCTATATTTTCATAGAATCACAGGGGTTGGAAGGGACCTCAAGAGCTCATGGGGTCCAACCCCCCTGCCAAAGCAGCTCCCCAGCTCATATTGCACAGGTCGGCGTCCAGACGGGGCTGGAATATCCCCAGAGAAGGAGACTCCACACCCCCTGGGCAGCCTGTCCCAGGGCTCCCTCACCCTCACTGGGAAAAAGTTCTTCCCCATGTTGATGTAGAACTTCCTATGCTCCAACTTGAGGCCATTGCCCCTTGTCCTGTCCCCACAGACACTGAAAAGGGGCTGGCCATTTCCCCCTGCATCCCATGCTTAAGATATTTATAGACATTAATAAGGTCCCCCCTTAGTCTTCTTTTCTCCAGGCTGAACAGTCCCAGCTCACTCAGCCTTTCCTCACAGGGGAGATGCTCCAGGCCCTTCATGATCTTTGTAGCTCTTCTTTGGACTGTCTCCAGGATATCCCTGTCTGTTTTATCCCAGGGAGCCCAGAACTGGACACAATACTCCAGGTGGGGCCTGACCAGGGCAGAGCAGAGGGGGAGGATCACCTCCTTTGACCCGCTGGCCACACTCCTTCTGGTGCACCCCAGGATCCCATTGGCTCTCTTAGCAACCAAAACCGTCTGAGCAATGTTTCAGAGAAAAAGGACACCAAGGTTAGAAAAGTGTGCCATTGCAATTACAGTAAACTACCAAATAGTAGTAGTCTAGTTACTACTGACTTTGTACTTAGAAGGCCCACTTTTGAAAGAAAATAAATTTTAACCAGATTTTCTTTATGACTTACTGTCATTAGGGTTTAGCTACTAAGGAAGCAAGGATTAAACTGTAGGTAAAATTGCTCAAGTGCACATATTCTTTTTATTCCTTCAGTACAAAACTCCTACAACATAATTTACAAGGGGTTTGGTGTTTTTTAATTGTTCAATGCAAAATGTGTTAAATGCAGTAGGCTGATGCATATATACATACACCTTCATGTGTACTGTTATTTTTATCTAGAGCCCATCCAGGTAAATAAAATGTACTGTAAGGGACTTGAGTTCATGTTCTACCTACAGGTCATTGAATTTCCTTGGCATTGTTCTAACAGGAGCAAGTTCGATGAGAGGAATTTTTATAGTTCTGAATCGCCACTTCTGCCACGTTTGGAATTGATCTAGTGTTTCCTATTGGTTCATTGTGAGGAATTAGATGTTGAAGTTTTAAACCATACTCTTACCAACACAGGTCATTTAAATAATCTTTCCAGTTCAGGAAATTTTATGTTAAATTGTAGATGGTTCACTGAGCTCAAAAGTAAGATGCTGGGCTTGTTCAGCCTGGAGAAGAGAAGGCTGCGGGGGGACCTCATTGCAGCCTGCCAGTCCCTGAAGGGAGCTTATAAGCAGGAGGGGATTAAACTTTTTAAAAGGGTAGATAATGGCAGGACAAGGGGGAATGGACTAAAGCTAAAGGAGGGAAGGGTTAGATTAGATATTAGGGGGAAGTTTTTTACAGAAAGAGTGGTGAGGTGCTGGAACAGGCTGCCCAGAGAAGTAGGGGATGCCCCGTCCCTGGAAGTGTTCAAGGCCAGGTTGGAGGGGGCCCTGGGCAACCTTGCGTAGATCCAGACCTGGAGGTTGGTGGCCCTGCCTGTGGCAGGGGGGGTGGAGCTCTGTGATCCTTGGGGTCCCTTCCAACCCAGACCATTCTATGATTCTATGATTCTATGCAGTCCAAATCCATTTCTCATTCGCAATGTGTCCCATGACAAGGACATAACCTAGTACCTGTAACCCATATGTTTGGTACATTTCAAAGAAGGTTTCAAGTTGTTTTATTCTCTTACTTGACTGTTTTCTTTCACATTTTGACACCATTAGGTTACAACTGTATTAGAGAGATGAGAGCTCAAATGCTATTTCCTGTTTAAAACGGAGGTGAAGGCACAAAATGTGCTGTATCTGGCTGTTAAATGTAGGAATTGCTTGACAGTTCATATCTATCTATATACATGTATATAAATATATATGCATATGTATATAAATATATAGATATATATGCCGATAAATATTTTTGTTTGTGTTTATGTGAATATTTGATGAAAAATATGGCCATCTTCCAAGACTGTTGGGAATTGTCTTAATCATTATTGAATTATATAGTGCTATTTATAGACAGGAAAAAAATGATCCAAACATTTTCCTTGGAAGTATTTATGACTGTCTCAGTTGAGCTGAGATTATTTTTTTAAATATTGAATACAGACTTCCTGGCAAATGCCAGATTTTTTAAGTTTTTACCAAGGAATCTTTTAATTTTTAAACATATTTTTATATGAAAAAGTTTCAAAATATTAGATTTAGAACATCTAAGTACTAGTTCAAAATATGTCCCCCTTCATAAGGATCAAAGATGTTTCAAAATTAACAAAATCTACTGTTTTGATAGAAATCAGTCAACGTTGTTATCTTTTTTGTCAGATGGTCCAACAAACACAAGGAATTTAGCATTCTGTTTTAACGTTAAATATAGATTTATAAATCAAATTAACAATTTTCCATCAAACATGATTTTTACTTTATTACAGTCATAGCAAAATAACAGGATTCCATCTGTCAATAATGTATGAAAACAAGACCATTCTTTCCTCGTTTCAGTTCTACCTAGCAAGAATGGGAGTTTCCTAGCAAGAGTTTCCAAGTTTCAGTACCCAGATGTTTAGAAAAGATTCCAAGCACTTTTTAACAATAGTGAGTATGCATATTTATTCCTTGACCCAGATGAAGATGGCCCAGGTGACTGAGACATTCGGAAAGCTATAATTGATGTCAGCCAGCAGTTCTTAGAAGTGCAGAATGCAGACTCAAATGTACTGCTGATGTACTACATGTGATCTATAAACAAACACATGCAAAAAAAAATCTCAACATTTCTAATTTTCTTTTATATTTGGCAGCTTAACCATATTTACAATAAGTTTTGCTTCACTCTTGATAGTGAAAAAAAGTAAAAAATAAATTAAATATGTTACATGTGTACCTCTAAAGGCTGTTCATGGGTGATAAATAATTGCATTAATGGCTTTTTTTTCATCAAAAAATGCAGTCCTTGAGTTAAGAACTGGTTGTTAACATGCATATTAAAATTGTCTTCTGGAATTTCTCTGTTTAATGCACTTTTTACTGCCCTAGTCCTGAACAATGTCAAATGGGTCAGCTCCGTCAAGGTAGAGTGCATCCTTCCACAACCAGTAGGTCTCTGACGGGTTGCTGATGGCTCTTAAAATGTGAATAATTTGTGGCAAGATCCCAAATGATGAATACAATTTCAAATCCATGTTGAGTATAAACATATTTATATAGCTTTAATGCAATTACTTAATGTTATTACCCAATAATATTGTAACTCTTTGGGAGATTTTTGTATGTAAAACCATCCTTACTTTTTGCTAAGTTCTGAAGGTACATTACAGTGCTTTAGCAAAAAAAAAAACCAAAAACCTTTTATACAGTGCTATTTCAGAAGAACTGCCCAAGCAAATCGAGTTATCAGTCTGCACATCAGAGCCTTAATCATCTGAGTTTCGCTCTTGCGTGCAGAGGCAAACACAATAGTCATTCATATTATAATGACCTCTAACTTAAGTTCAGGCAAGGTTACAGAAACAGCAAAATGGTTAGATCTTTGGTTTCTGATATAAACAACTCAGATTTTCAGAGGGCATTTGATGGCTAACCTTTGTCAATGCCATAACTGTTTACTGCGTAGAACTATTGTGTTTGTCTTGTGGATGTAGAGATAACATTGTGTAGGTGTTATCAATGGCCCCTGAGCTGTCAATCAAAATTGAACTACTTCCCATGTGTCATGAGTAAAACCTATATCTAGAAGCTGGTTTTCTGCTGTAGAAAAGCAAAAATTTTGTTGAACAAATAATTAAATATTAACAACTATAAACTTCAAGCAGGATTTAGAAGCTCAATTACTGGATTATGCTAGAGTATTCTAATTCTTCATAAATCTTTCATATATCTTTTGATATCATTAAGAAATTTCTATGATGATAAATTATTGTGTGATAATAGAAATATTTTTTAGAAATGAACCAAAATGAATCTTTTTAATAAAACCTCTCTTAGGAAGTAAGTGCTTCCTTAAAATGAAAATTCATTGCCACAATCTAGAAGTGGCTGAAGTGATGAATAGATGCATTACTGTGGAGAGGACATCCTACTGTGATCATAAAAGCATTTTTCTGAGTGTTCAGTCGTGTTTCTGTTCATACAGAAAATTCTGTGATTTGGCACCATCAGGGCATTTGTATATAGGGCATCCTCATACTATACAATTTCATAGTGTAGCATGGTTTTTTTACAAATGATTCTTTTTTTGGGTATTTGATATTTCCAAATTTTTGTTCTGCCCTATTGAACTGGAACACATTTACAAAATAGGCTTGAATGTGCAGTTTATATTGTTAGGTTTGGCTACTTAATGTTTACACTGAAAGGAGAAAACTGGGTGTCCTAATACGTTCTTGGCTTAATGAATGCCCACTGAAGACAGGAGTATTTCTACACTTTTTAATAGTGTGGCCATGTAGGATATTTCTGGACAAAAGCTAAAAGTTTAAATGTATGTGATGATTTTTTTCTTTTTTCCCCTCAGACATCTTTTGTGTATATATATCTAGCCCAGCAGTGAGAGGAGAGCAGTGATCTGTACAGTTTCCCTTTTCTGTCATAATATACCAAATAGGAAATAAAATTTTGTCAGATAAACATATATTTAAAAGAAATCAATAGCAACAAAACTTTTTCCTTTTAAATTTCTGACACAACAATGGGGCCAACAGTCTTATACCAATGTCTCTGGTGCCTAATCTATGGTTTAGATGTCCTAGTATAGTACATCTCAGTCTCCCAGGTTTTCTGCTTGTGATAGTTTGCTCTGTTTTCTGTTCTGAATGTATTTAAGTATCACAGAGTTAATCTAGTTATTATGGATTTCAACTGGGGGTAGGGTTCTTTTTTTCCCATTTAGTAATTACTTCAGAAAAACATTTTCCAAGGACTCTTCATTAGTTCTTTGAAAAGATAAGCACACAGACACCATAACTACCTCACCTTCCCCCATGATATCCATCAGCATTACTAAATTACTCTAACACCACAGTTGCCGGAAATCCTGTGGAGTTTGAACAAGTGGCCATATGCTCCTCTCCATTAGAAAAAAGCAAAACCTACCAGAAAACCTGCCAAATAGGGGCATAGCTGAGAGCTTACTTCATTCCCCCTTTTCTATCCCATATCCCCAGGAGATCTTTTTTGGAAGGAGATAACTCATTAGTTGCAAGCCAGGAAGTAGCAATGGTCTGTGACAAAATGGGACCCAGGCATATTTTCGGTCATGAAGGTATTCTTTACTGGTGGTCAGGCTATTAATAATTCCTATTTTCTCCCTGCAAATCTCCCTGGGTCCAGAACAGAAAAAAATCCATTTGGCCCATCATGGGTGAATTTGTGCTGAGGAGAATGTGCGGCGGTACACAGGGTCATTCTCCTGTGCCGGGTTTGGTCTCTGCATGCTCTGTGAGAAGGAATCCTTTGGCCACCTGAATGGACAAAGAACTGGTGAGATACTCCTAAATTAGTTTTTTAAAAGATACATATTTTAATGTGGCATCACTTGTTGCCACAAACACACATCACACGCTTGTGTACGTGTGTTTGCATTTTGTGTATGCATAATTTCTCCTGATTTCCTAATCGGTTTCCTAATTTTTATTCTTTGAATTCTCAAAGTATTATTTTCAGTTTGTGTGTTTCTGTAAGTAAATATGCATTTAATTTGATAAATATTTAATTATAGGATATTTGATGTCTTATGCATCCAGTGGCAGAACTACTTCCTGCTTGTTTTAGAAGGTCTAAATGCACAAGCTTAGAAAGTCCAGGGGAAAAAAATGAAACAACATACTTCCCCCAAAACACGTCCATGAAGTGGCACTTAGTTTTGTCATTAAATCCAGTGAAGGTCACGATTTGTTCCCATACATTTAGAGAAGACCTGATGAATTCTGTCCCTCTCTGGTATATAATGCATTATCTGCGCTTCCAATTTCAGAAAAGTCAGCTTTGTTCTGAATATCCTGTGCCTGCGATTGCTTGCAGGAGCCAGTTAACCAGCCATGCAGTGAAGCTTGCAATATTATTTCTGTATTGTGGAAACCATCAGTTCTGAAAATCCTTGTTCTAAGACTAGAAAAGCACTCACTGTAGAAACCACAAAGGTCCTGCTTGCCAGCTTTGGGAACCATCCTATTTTTCAAGGAGAAGAGCTTATCTATGGTCCTTGGTTCAACACATACCAGATCTGCAACTTAGTGCCAACCAGTAACACTTAGAGAAACTATAGATGATCCATAGCTTTTTCAGCATGGCTACACTCATCTTGCAAGACATCTTTTTCTTGGACTTACAACTGGCTTTTGTTTGTTTGTTTGCTTGCTAGCTTTTCCTGCACAGTACCTTTTATTCATCAAATTAATCTGCAGGAAGCTAGACCTGAACTTAGTAGCTGAGTCCACTCTGTTAGTCTGTGGTCTGTAATGTAGGATCTTTTTTTCAGCCAGAACATTCCCTACTCTCTTGTTATTACCCCCTTTAGGAATATATGATCATGCTCTTAAAATATTTATATGACTTCAAGTATCTGTAGCAAAAAATGCCTTTTCTTCTTTCTGTCTCTTTTTTTTGGCAGGACATCTTCCCAGGGATGATGTGTCACCACTTGAAGACTTATCTCACAAAGGAAAAACAAATTCTAAAGTGAGTCCTAGTGCTTCTTTTTAACAATTAGCATTCATGTTTCCCATGGCCCTTCTTTAATAAGGTCTAAACATGTCAAGTCACTCTGGCGTGTTCCCTAAAGTATTTAACCACCTGAAGACGGGCATACGGATCTTCAACAATGTCTGAATTAATTCAGAATGAGGCAATGATGCATGCATTTTGTCACTGAAACGCCTTACAAAAGGAAGTGTTGGATTTTCTGTCTTTCATTGCCTGCACATCAGGACTTGGTGTCTTGTTGGCTATGCCTATACTTAACACAAGATACCTGGATGAATTCCAAGGCCACGCAGTGAGGTTTTTTACCATGTGTTATACAGGTGGTGAGTCTAAATGATCTAATGATCTTATGCCCAGAAAATCTCTTACTCTACATAATACTCTTGACCTTTTCCTCTGTCACTCATTTATCTGCACTCAGAAAAGGCTAGCATGTGGCTTAGTTTATTGATGGCATGCTGTGTGTCCTAGGATCATTGTTAATGTCCTGTAATTCTTTATACAGTCATTACAGCACTATTAGAAACCTCAATCTTACTCTTAATATGGTCATGGGAAGAGTTTTAGACAGGTTATTAGAACTGTAACGCTGTCTTGCACAATTCAGCAAACACTAGGCACCAATTACAGAAAGGGTTACTTACCATCAAACCTCTACACAGTACATTGGTGAAATATGTTGCAGAAGTATAATTCACCCACCCACCAGAGTACAATAAAACACCATCTTTATTTCTGATTTTATTGGTTTTGTCTGCTCTCATCTGGTCCCTGAACGTTTTATCTGTTCAGACTGTTTTTTTCTAAAGCAATAAAAAAACAGACGGGATTTTGCCCTTTATTTAAAATATTTTGCCAAATTTAGAGGGAAATAACAGCCACTTTTTTGTTTTATATTTTTCAGACTTATGAGAGAAAGAAATTTTCATACTAAGCATGCTCTACAGAATCCAATCCATGGTTTAACGGGAATAGTCTTTTCCTGACATCTTCTTTTCATTTGCTTCTGAATGAACCTGTCCTCTACTTCAAAACTGATGTAAGTCTGTTAGTCTGTTAGAAGTTAAGGTACTGCATTTCCCCACAGGGATTTTGTGTATTGAATCAGTTGTCAGAGGTCGCTGCCCCCCCCCAGAAAATCTCCCCTTATGTAATTTCCTCCCTCCGTCTCCCCATCAGCTTACTTTGTGAACCTCTGCAATTGCTACGGAAGTGGATACGTGTACCCATATTCCTCAAAGATGACAGCTGTACTCCCAAGACAGCAGCAGCATCCATTAGGTCTGGTTCACTGACCACATCCCGTTGTTCCTCCATCTGTTACCCAGTTTGTTGAGAGATTTCTCCTCCCCACTGGAAAGGTGGTAAAGATGGTGCCCATCATCTTGTGCCCTCTGTGCATGGCTTCCAAACTGTGGTAGTGCCCAAAAGTAGCCCACAACCAGAATTGAGAGCTAGGCATCAAGTCTTGGTACCGTGTCCTGTCTCTGGGAGTTAAGCACCTTCATGCATATTAAAGAAAAAAGAGAGAGGAAAGATCTGGCTCCCAGTCCCTCCATAAATGAAGTTTAAATCATTTCCATTAGGAATTCAGTGAGCAGAGATCCTTGCTTTCAAGCAGATACGTCTTTTCAGAAACAAGCCGGCACCCTGAGCACCAAAACAGATCACAGGAACTTCAATAAAAAGCAATGTTCTGCCACAGCTAAAGGGAGAAGAGTCTGTCAGGGAGAATGATGGAGCAAGAAGTGTGGTATTTTAATAGGGAAAGGAGGGGAAAGGAGTGAAAAGTATAAGAAACTGGAAAAGACTTTAAGGGACATAATACTGTTTAATGGGGCAGAAACTGGATGTGAATTACAAGCCTGTGTGATTAACATTTTTTCAAGACGATTTGTAAAAGGTGACAAGTGGTAGATTAAGTGCTTTGATTCTCCATTTTCTCACTCTGCCTGTGTACTTGTGTCATTCATTTAATGTAATAACCTCTACTAAACAGTCACAGGCTGCGGCGTATTTTTGTTGACCTTAAAATAAGGAAAAAAGATTCAGGAACTTGAAGCATGCAATTCTTTACTGTCCAAAGGGTAAAATAAAGAAGTATAGCTGCATGAATTTTTTTCATGTCACATAATGAAGCAGGGTTCATGCATCACAGGAAATCCGAATGAATTTAGTTCATATAACTTCAGCCTATGTCTCAATTCTAAAATTGTATTAAAATGAAAAATTTATATTCCTGACTCTTATTCAGTGGAGCTTAGATGAGCCTGATTTTTAGTATTACCATAATAAGAGTTATGGGAATTATTTTCTTTGTAACATAGAAGTACCTAGAATGTGAAACTGTATGGGGGTTTCTTTCTGCTTTCTTTCCTTTTCTTCTTATTCCTGTCTATCCAACATGGCAGAAATGAAATCTAAGTGAGTAGCAGAAAGGCAACCTATATTAGGTTAACAAGAGCAGGAAAAATAGTCTTTTAGACTTTAGAGAAGTGGATACTAGTACAAAAATTGTGCTTGCAATACAATGATGAAAGATATCAAACATCCTAAGATATGCTTTCACAAATCAACAAAGTACATAAACTAGAAAAAACCAAAAAAAGACCCCATTCCTCTGGACTGTGTCCCTACAAAGAGAAACTGTGAAAACCTGCAAGTGTAAAGTAAGCATGAGATGGTTGTTGGTGTAATGTCAGTTTCTAGCAGAACAGAAATAACTCAGAAGTCTTGGGAAAGGCTTTTGACTGCCTTCCGCATTGTACAGGCTTTTAATCAAAACCTAGAATGCATAGTTTCCAGCCAGCCACAAAACACCACATCAGATCATGCAGAAAGAGGACTAGTGCAAAAATGGTGTTTTAACAGTAGTTAAGACCTAAACCAAATACTTGATGTGGATCAGCTTTAATAATCTTAGTTGCTTTCCTTTTTTCTTTTCCATAAAATAAGTATTTGGCTTGTACTCTGCTTCAGCATGCTTCTATAAATCCTCAATGGGTCCATCTTGGGAGCACTTCCAGGAGGTATATGCATGTGTTCTCATATGCTGTGGTATGTATTGATGATAATAATAGCAGGTTTTCCTTTTCTTTTGTAAATAATTTTTACGTATTCGTATGACTTCACGATTTAGTTAGCTTTCCATAATACCTAATATTTATGTCAATATTTTTAATCTAGGGATTTAAATCCTGTACTGCATACTGATAAACACATTATACCATTTAAACCAGTACATCGCATTGCCGTTCATCCAAAATGAAAAATGCACAGTAATTTATGATGTGATCCTATCCACAGAGGCAAAACGACATGCACTGCTTGACTGATAGGCCAGCTTCTGTCTCTTGTGGTCAGAGGTAATTCTTTTTCCATATTAGCTGTGTGTTGGACCTTAGGTTCACAGATTTTGTCACTAGTGCCAGATTGTATGTGGCAGCTTTGTAATGTGGAGTATCCTCTAATGAGGACTGCACAGTCACTACCAAAGTAATTTCAATTAGCACTTTGATTAAATGTAAAACTGAGCTCTAGTGGCAGTAACCAGTGTCTTATTCATTTAATTGTTTTGTGTCCAGGGAAATTTTTTTCCTTAGAACTTGTTCAGGGAAGGATTATGAAACATACCTTTTACCTTTCAGTTTCTCTCTCTTTCTGTGGTTCATCACATCAAAGGCAGATTGTCTTTGCAAGCTGAACTAATAGGTCTACACTTACTGAGAGGAATCCAACAGAAAAGTGTTTAGGCTACTGGGCCCATAGAAGAAACTTTTTACCCCATTTTTTTGGAGCAGTACTTAATGAAAACATGTTTATAAAATTCTCCTTTTAATTCTTGATCATACTCAGTTAAATTAGATTCATACAAGCCCCTTAATTTTACCAGCTTCAATGGATTAACTAAAGTCTCTTCCAACTTTGCTCTATCAAATCATAATTACAATTACAATTATAATTAATTATATCAAATTATAGTAGGTTACAGGACAACCTGCTTACTTTTCACTCAAACTCAACAGTCTCTCTGCTTGCTTTGATTCACAAGGCATTCACAACTTACTGCTCTAGAAAGGGAGTAACTTGAGTTAGCTAGCATATTTTTGAAAGGCAAATTAGCCAAGTCCATGACCCACAGGACTCTGCTTCATCATAGGTTCACATAAATATTTTCGCATGTCCATGTAAACGCACTGAAATGCTGTGTTGATGTATATGAGCATTAGCAACCACATTCACATTTTCATATACCCCCATTTGTTCTTTTAACCATAGCAAAATCCAAATAAATAGATTTTGCTGTAGATTTTTGTGTGTGTATATGTATTAATTCTATATTCTTAAATAAAAAGGCATGGACAGGGACAGGCATGGACATGGGGGACCTAATTAGTGTTTATAAATATCTTAGACATGGGATGCAGGGGGAATTGGCCAGCCCCTTTTCAGTGGTCTGTGGGGACAGGCCAAGGGGCAATGGCTGTAAGCTGGAGCACAGGAAGTTCCACACCAACATGCGGAAGAACTTTTTCCCAGTGAGGGTGACAGAGCACTGGAATAGGCTGCCCAGGGAGGTGGTGGAGTCTCCTTCTCTGGGGATATTCAAGTCTCCTCTGGACGCCTATCTGTGTAATATGCGATAGGGAGCTGCTTTGGCAGGGGGGTTGGACCCGCTGATCTCTTGAGGTCCCTTCCAACCCCTACGATTCTGTGATTCTGTGATTCTGTGACAGATCTGAGTATTCTGCTGTTATATTAGTGAAGATTTAGAATGTGCTTAGAAAGCAAAAGGGCCAAACATGTAGAACCATTGTTATTAACTGTACAAGGTTCTATTTCAGATCAAACCAGGTTATTCTTCTGGACATACATTTTCTTCACTCTGAAGGTGCCTGGAAGCATAGCAAAAAGTAAATTAATTGCATGGTAACAAACAGTTACAGTGCTTTCAAAAAAATTCCTTTAATCACTTTCTCCTCAAGTTCAGGAGGACATAAAGGATCATCAAACAGAGTGGAATAAATAAGAACAAAGAGAAACAAAGTTTATCTCTTTATACTATTTTACAAAGGACACGTGACAGCGTTGCTGTCCTTGGAACAGCGTCTTTATACCTTGTGGTGGTTTAGGCCAGGCTGAAGGCCAGATACCCACCAAAGTTGGTCTATCACTTCCCTTTTCAGTTGGACAGGGGAGAAAATATATATTGAGAGGCTTAGGAGTCAAGATAAGGATGTTGCCATCAACGTCAATGGGCAAAACAGACTCAACACAGAGTGAAGGAAAGAAAATTCTAATTTATTACACTACACTGCGCACCCAGTGAAACCAGTCGGGTAATGAGAAGCGCAACCAGATCTTAAAGCACCTTCCCCCACCCCTCCCTTCACAGCAGACTGCACTTTAGTCATGACCTTGCTCCCTTCCTCCCTCCCATTTTGGCACGGGGAGGGCAGGGACTGGGAAAACTGACTGGGGCTTCAGTCAGTTCCTTGCAAGTTGGTTTCCTTCTTGGAGCCAGGGGGTGGGGCATTCATTCCACACCCCCTCCCCCTGCTGCACCCTGGGGTCCCACTCACGGGACACAATCCTTCACGAACTTCTCCAAGGTGAGTCCTTTCTCAAAGGGCTTCAGCTCTTCCCCAGCTGCCCCAGTGTGGGTCACTGCTATGGGTGCAGTCACAAATCACAATGTCTCTCAGTCCCAGTCCTCCACAGGGTCACAAGCCTCCCCCCGGGAGGGGCTTGATCCAACTGCTGCCCCCTGCTGGCAGGGCCTTGCTCCAACACAGGTCACAGCATCTTCTGTCTCCCTCTGCTCCAGCGTGGGGCCTCTCCACGGGCTGCAGGTGGGGTCTGGGCCTTTTCCATGGGCTGCAGGGGGACAGCCGCTCCACCATGGGTTTCTCCATGGGCTGCAGGGGCATCTTTCTCTCTGGCACCTGGGGCGCATCCTCTCTCCCCTCCCTGGCCTTGGTTTGCACTGCTCATTACATCTTCTCACTCCCTTCTATGGTGGTAAAATGCATCTGCCTGCAGGTTTTTTCCTCCTCACTGTGATTCCCAGAGGCGCTGTGACCATCACCGATTGGCTTGGCCTTGGTAGCAGCAACTTTGGCCTTGAATTGGCTGATGTTTACAGTCTGGGGCCTGCAGAGAGCTTCTAGCTGCTCCTTACAGCAGCCATTTTCTGCAGCCCCCAGTCTCTCCCAGCACCCAGCTATGCAAAACTGTCACATACCTCTGTTGGTTCTGCAGCATCAAAAGGCAGGTTTTGTTTCCTGCCTTCATAGCAAGTCCTGAGTTTTGTCTGTGATTTTGGCTTTTAACTAATTAAAATCTGAATGAAGTTCAGCTGAAGACTTTGATATTTTCCTAGTACACCTTCAGTATTGAATTAAATTACATGGGGGAAAACCTGAGCTCCAGTAAAGCCAGCCAGAATTTTTCTGTTGACTCCATTAGTTCAGTTTTCCTGCAATGCCCCCAAGTTTTAAGGAAAATGTTTCTGAGACACTTACCTTGAGACTGACTCATGATACAATACAGTCAGTCATGTAGTACATGATCCCATTAACCCCACCTCTAGTGTCTTGCCTTTATGTTATCCTAGGGCCGTATAATTACCAGTGAAGAAAACTGAAATGCAGATAATGATTACAGAGAATTGAAACTACTCTGCCGACTTCAATAGGAGCAGGATTTCACTTAGTATAATCTTGTCTGTACAAGATCACAGCCTGTACATGGAGGATGTGCAGAGTTTTAGTGTATAAAGATTTAGTGTTCTTGTATTTATTATGTTATTTGGACAAAGATTTAACTTCCACTTGGGGTAAACAAGTTCTCTGGAGTCAGAAATCCCATTAACTTCAATGAAACCTTGCTGAATTTCACCGCCTGGAAACCAGGTTTATTGTGTGTTTATTATATTATTATGCTTCTTATTTGTCTGTTGATGAATTTAGTTCCCACACCATCCCAGATATGCATGGGTGACCAGTCTGAAAGAAACATCAAAAGGAATATCAGTAAGCTACTTGAAATGTGAAAGGATAGGATCAAGAAAGATTGAATAAGTACACTAGTGCTTGCTCCCTTCTGCTCAGTGGCACAGGGCCAGGGCAGACCTTGGTTAGTGTCAGCTGAAAGCAGCAGGCGAAGTTAAGGCAGCTTATGGAGCTACAGCACCTGAGATAGGGTGTCCTGGATTTCTAGTTTCCAGAGAGGACAGTTATTTTCTGGAAGTTGGAATTAGCAAGTACTGGTTAATTTGCTGATGTTGGATTTGTGGAAGATGCCAGGCTTATTTGTTTAGGCACAAATTTGTGAACCCATTGTGAGATACCTCCTGAAGGACACTTATATCCTGGCTGCTTGCAAGGCTGCATTTAGTCACATTGGCTTTACAATCTTGAATCTTCATGCTTAGGGCTGACAACAATATTTTTCTAATGTTTTCTTGATACAGGGACTGATAACTTCTTACTTCATAACTGATCAAATGCTTGCTCTCCATAGGAGGGACTAGAACAAATTTAAGCCAAATAATAAAAGCAGAAAAAAAAGGAGCCAACTTTCCTTTTCTTTCCTTTAGAAGGCAGTCAGACGTTTTCCATGAGAAACGTATTTAGGAAGGGACAACGTAGTTTAGTTTCCTGTGAGTAACTTGAGCAGGTCAGTCAGCTTTGATGTATTGCTCAGTGAGGTGGAAAGACAGATGCACTCCATATGTAACATCTGTGGCTCTCCAGCTGGGGTCAGTGCTGCCTGTACTTTAGCCTCTACTGATGAAGCTCTGGTTTTCTTTGCCCCACCCGAGGGAAAAAGGAGTATAACTTTGGGTGGTTTTTTTCTGCTTAAAACCAATGGAGAGAGACATTACTGAAGTAACAAAAAATATCACTTCAACCATGGAAAAACTGTGGGATTTAGATGCTATGGCCCTTTGTGTTTAAGGGAACCATGCAGCGCTACAGGCTGGGGGAGACTGGCTGGAGAGCTGTCAGGAAGAGAAGGACCTGGGGGTGTTGGGTGACTGCAGGCTGAATATGAGCCAGCAGTGTGCCCAGCTGGCAAGGAAAGCCAATGGCATCCTGGCTGTATCAAAAATAGCGTGGCCAGTAGGTCTAGGGAAGTAATAGTGCCCCTGTACTGGGCATTGGTGAGGCTGCAGCTCGAGTGCTGGATCCAGTTCTGGGCTCCTCACCATCAGAAGGACATTGAGGTCCTGGAGTGAGTCCAGAGAAGGGCAGCCAGGCTGGGGAAGGGGCTGGAGGGCAAATCATCTGAGGAATGGCTCAGGGAGCTGGGGCTGTTTAGCTTGGAGAAGAGGAGGCTGAGGGGAGACCTTCTCACCACCTACAACTACCTGAAGGGAGGTTGTGGAGAGGTGGGTGATGGTCTCTTTAGTCGAGTGACAGGAGATGGGACAAGGGGAAATGGCACAAAGCTGTGCCAGGGCAGGGTCAGACTGGACATTAGAAAAAAATTTTTTACTGAAAGAGTTGTCAGGGCCTGGCACAGGCTGCCCAGGGAGGGGCTGAGTCACTTTCCCTGGATGTGTTCAAAAAAAGGGTAGATGAGGTGCTCAGGGATCTGGTTTAGCTTAGGATGGGATTGGTTGGACTTGATGATCTTAAAGGTCTTTTCCAACCTTGTGATTCTATGATTCTGTGAATCCCTTTCTACAGACCATGAAGACCTGGGGCTTGGGCACAGGCAGCCACGGGAACATGCTGGAGGAAGGTGCTTAAAGGTGCTTCTGAGGGTGCCTCTGGCTCCTTCCTCCTGTGCTGCTCCTCCGAACTGAAGGTACGTGCCCACTTTGAACGTTTAGCTAGTGAGACTGTGTTGTATTTCTAGTAGTAGAGCTACCGTTAGGGAAATTTCTGTTCCAAAACAAGGCGTACACTTCCATGCAGGGAGAAAGAAAGAAAAATAACGTTAAAAAAACTCATCACAACATTCATATTCCAGAGTCACAACCAGAAATAAGTCAAAGGAATACCGACAGGGAAGAGAGGAAGGTCAGTATCGCAAGGGAGAGCAATGCCAGATGGCCACAAGCCCAAATTAAATATTCTGCAGATACGAATTTTACTGTCACCCTTTTATTTATTTATTTTTTAGCATAATTTGTACTGCTGTTTATTTTCATAGCCATTGGGAGGTTGGTAAAGGGTCAGATTGCTCTACAGGGAAAATAATGTGTACATACAGTGGGACACTCAGAGATATTGTTAACATTAAACCTACTCAGGTCATTTATGGCTACTAGGATGACAACAGCGATGGAAAAGCCACCTGAGGGTCTCTTACATTTAAGATGCAAATGCCCTCTCCTTTTCCTCGTATAATTATAAAGCATGTGTGTAGGTCTCCTAGATGAGAGTTGGACACCACTTAACATTTTAATTTAGCAATGTTAAATCTGAAATGCTGAATCAAAATTTTCAGTGGCAAAGTGAGAACATTTTGCCTTTGAATGGGAACAGAAAGAGACAGTTCTCATTAAGGGTGGCTAGCAGTTTCAGAAATAATACAAGTATTGACTGCACAGTCATTTCTGGCAAGAATCAAAATCCTAACCTTAATCATGGCTAACAGGGAATATGCATAGATGTACACTGGAAACATTTGCATTTCAAGCATCAGAGGATACTTTTTCCTCCCTGCAGAAAAGCTAATGTGGCATTAAAAAATAGTTAGCTAAACTGTTATTCATGTTTACATTAATTCTATATAACCAAACAACTGGTGTTCCAGATTTTGGTTCACTCCACAACCTTTTGAGTTTTTCTTCTGCTGTATTGCATTTGTTTTCTGGACATACTCAATTTTGCTTTCACAGGAGATAAAAATAATAAAAGAAGGCTTATGGTAGAACAGCAGGAAACAAATATAACTGTCTATGAGAAATGACACTCACACATTTTTCATTGATCCTTGAAAAATTAGATGAGCCTCAATCTTAACTTTGAATTTATCTATGCTATTTATGCTAATGTGTTAGGGTGTTCCCAAAGCACCCTAAAGAAACAAATTCTCTGGTTTGCCTCCTATTCATGGTAGGGGCAAAGAAGAACAGAAAGAAATATCAGACTCAATTGCTTAATAAACTGATAAACCTATAGAAGAAAGATGTTTTCTGCTGCATCATTTGTCATAAATGAAATGATTAAGATTTTTAAAAAAACCAAACCCCACCTTTGTGGCCTTTGCCAGAAATGCGATAGACACAGTTAGCTTAAAAGTTATTCCTCCAGTTTTTCTAATCTCTGAAGACAACTAAATAAACAGAGAAATCAGAGCTCTCACACACCCTACAGCCAGCTGTTCCCAAAATGATGAAAACCCTTATTGATTCAATTTATTAAAGACTCTGTCCTAAAGCAGAAAAAGCAACTCTGAACTTATTTATTTAGTACTTTTACCCTTTGACGGTTTGCTTTGGTCTTGCGTGGTCCCACTGAAAAGCAAGGGAAAGCAGTAACAAGGTTTACTTAATACGGCCTCCTAGAATCAGAAAAGCATCTGCAAAGATGGATATGTTTTTTTCCTCTTCCTACCTGTATCTCTTAGGCTGCAGTATTCAAACTGTCTGGTCTGTTTACGTGTTTATTTTTAATTCTGCAGTTATGGATTTGCCAGTTATCACATAGAACACAAATAACAATACTGATACTTTCTCCCTGTTTGAAGTCTATGATGGATATGGCTTCAGGTTTTTATATTTACAAGAAACTCTTAATTTGTTTTCATCCTGTGCATTTTAATTTATGAAACAGTCAGAGACAAAAACCATAGACTCAGAATCATTTAGGTTGGAAAAGACCTGTAAGATTGACAAGTCCAACTGTTAACCTAAAACTGCTGAGTCCACCACTGCACCATGTCCCTAAACATCATATCTACATGTTTTTTAAATACCTCCAGGGATGGTGAGTCCACCATTTCCCTGGGCAGCCAGTTCCAGTGATTGACAACACTTTTGGTGGAAAATGGTTTTCTAATATCCAATCTTATCCTCCCCTGGTGCAATTTGAGGCTATTTCCTCTCATCCTATCACTTGCTAATTGGTAGAATAGACTGACACCCACCTGGCTACAGTAGTTGTAGAGAGGCATAGTGTCACCCCAAGCCTTGGTGAATGCTTCATCTGTTCATGCAGAGGCATTGTATTTATGAGTATTTGGCCTCACTTGGTTTGCTAAGAACTAAAGCTGCCACACCAGAGGGGAAAAATGTTCCTTATTGAACATAAAGCATAGAGCTGTCATTGATAGAAAACCAAAACTGAACCATTGTGAAGCAGAGAAAATCAACAAGGTTTTATTCACTAAAATGCTAAGACTGTTTTTCCAAGAAATTAATGTGATGGAGAAGAAAACAAAGACGAGAAAAAATACAGATAAGTAGAGGTTCCCAAATATACCCAAGTTAGGGAACTGGGCTGTCTTGTGCAGGGGTCCAGAAACAGACTGTGCCCTTGGAAGGCGTGTTACATTGAGAACATGTGTGTGACATGCCTCTCCCCACCCCAAGCCTTGTGCTGGTTTTAAAGAAATCTGTGCCTGGAGCAACACCTTGCTGAGGGTGTATTAAAGGCTCTGGAACCCCAAGCCTATGTGAACCTCCCATTAATTTATAAGTGAAGTGTTCTTTATAAGTGAATGTTCTTTATAAGTGAATGTTCTTTATAAGTGAATGTTCTTATAAATGTTCTTATAAATGTTCTTTATAAGTGAAATAGCTAAAGTCAGATTTTTACTTCTTTTTTTATTTATTTCAGTGTTGGGATGGACTGAAACACATCTTGGAGCCCCGGCATTAGCCATGCCTTACCTTTGCAATGCAGTTATAAATGAGCAAATTCACACCAAAACTAGGTTGTCTAGATTGTCTGTGAAGGACCTGAGCTCAAGTTTCTAAACATCACAGTAACGTGACAGTATATTGTGTTATTAAGAGTTAATAATCCATCCCCTCTCTTAAACGTCATCGTGCAATGCTTCTATGTAGAGTCATAAAGGGTTACCTCTCCTGTGGTGCCTGTGAGTTTGTTTCCACAATGTGGACACAGATTTGTCACAAGGCTGCACCAGTTTTCTGCAGCCTTCACTAAAGACCCGTCCCCTGCTCTTCACGGCTCCTTTTGAAATCCTTCTCACTTTGAGGCATCTTCCTTTCTTTCTTCTCCATCCTGGCAGCATTGTCTTCCTTGGAAAATAAGGCAAGTGAATCTGGGTGTAGGGCAGCACCACATCCAAACACAGATTAAAACCTGCCACCCTGCCTATAGGTAACCCCCTAGCAACTGGCAGAGCCAGTTGGACATAAGCTCCTCTTTGAGAAACTGCTGTGGCATCACTGCTGTGCCTTCAAACCTGCTCAGCTGGGCACTGAGGAGATGGCCTGCCCAGCAATGGAGAAGCACGGGCAGGATGGCGGCTGCCCCCCTCCTCCCCTGTAAGTGTCCCCCAGGGTGGGACTGACCCCACTGTAATGCAATTACCAATCCTGAGAGGTCCTGTGTCTCATAAACTAACATCTCTGGAATCAAGAATCTCCAAAGTCATCTTAACAACATACTCCATCACTTCTTGTCACTTTTTATTCAGAGCAAGTAAGACAATTTCTGAGATGAACAATGAAAAGCAATACATAAACTCTAAGACAAATTATCATAAATGTCCCTGCTGAGAAACTACATCATATGTAATTTAATGGAGGTAGAAGGTCATTCTAAACACATTAAATATAACAGCACAAAGCAAAGAGTGAAAGCAGATCCTTATGTCACTGTGATATTGAGATTGAAAAATCACACACTTAAAATAACTTAAAAGGAAAACAAAAAAGCAGGAGAAGGGGTTGGTAGGAATGTTTTTGACTCTATTGAACACTGTGCTTTAAAAAGAAAAGGAGTTATTTGGCATATTTTTGAGAGGACTAAGCCACAGATAATCTGAAAAAATATTTACAAAGTTTAAGTGCTTGACAAATGGAAAGCCATTATCTTTCTACTTAAGTGCCATGCTAGGCACCCAGAACTGAAGCACCCAAGCATCCATCACTCTTAGGAGTTCTGCATTCATCCTGTTTTGGATGAACCCTGTACACCAATAATCCAGATGGAGATTAAGGGCAGCCTTTAATAAGGGAAGAAGAATAGGAGCTATTACCTTTATTAAATATTGGCAGAGTAAACGTCAGATAGTGCTGGTTATTTTATCTCCTGTAACAGTTGAACAGACACATGGCTGTGTCTATAGGGAGAGTGGTCTCCCTATAGGACATGTGTGTGTATTTTGCATTCATCAGGAATATTTTTTTTTTAGGTAGTTTTTTCAGTAATACTTGAAACTGTTCCCTACAAATGAATTCAGCATGCTTCTGTATGTTAGATTAATATTGCTGTTTTAATATAGAAGAAAAATTGAAGGAGATGCTGATAGTGGTACATTATGTGGCAACAGCACATTTAAGGCTACGTGTTAAGTCAGCTGTGTAGGGTACAACCAAACTGTCTTCATCCACTGTCACTGCAGAAGCACAAAGAGCTCCCACAGAGTTTTGCATCTATGTCGTATGCACCCTGTGTATAACTGAATAAATCAATGCATGGTGCCACATGTCAGGCAGAATGCTCATCTTACTGAGCTTTGTGTTGTGTCACGATTGGAAACCAAGTAGCTGTAGATAAATTATGCAACACTATGATGAGATGCAAGACATATGAAATTTTCTAAGTCTATTTTTTTTCTTATTTCCTAAATAAAGGGAAAAAAGCAAAACAAAAAGAACAAACTGACTTTTAAATCACCCTTCCTAGCTTTGTGATTGTGATCTTGCTCTGCAAGGCCCCGGTGACTGTGTTTAGCTAGGAATAGCTGTATAGTGGCATAAGCATCCTAGATGTTTCATGAGAAGGGTTGTTTGAAGGTTCACATTTGCCATGTCATTCCACACAACCACTTGAAGATGAGAACAAATGTATTAAAACACATTTCCTCATTTGAAACTGAAATATTTGATAGTACACTGCTCAGCCTTGACTAGCATCCTCTGCAGCTGGTTTTGAAAAGAAGTGAAAAGGCAAGAAAGAAGCACAAACCCTGCTACTGATCCATAGCAGGTTCAGTGCTGGATCTGACGTGCCCACAGGAGCATGTGCCTCAATGCCTTTTACTGCTGCAGAGCACAGCTGAGCATGAAGGACTTTTCCAGCATCTCTGTATTACTCCACCCAGCTGTGGGATGGAGGACCCCATTTCCCTGCAGATTTCTTCCTCCTGAGCTCCCCAAACTTCTCCCAGTGCCTAACAGAGACCAAGCTTTTACTGCTGCTTCAGGCAGTCCCTGAATGCAAGAAAGAGCTGTAGTTTTCCACCACTGCTAGTATTGTAGTGAATCTCCTTAATACAGCTAAATACATTCAGTAAGACTTCCCTGCTTCCCATAATTGTCTGATTTTCAGGCAGTCTCTTGTACTAGTTTTCGTCCCCAAAAAGTGTGGTTTTCTGAATTTGAACATGAAATGCCTATTTTCTATTTCTGTATGCTTTTGAAGGAAAACTTGGCATTAATCTAACCTGCGTAACTCATGGATTTCAATCATGAAAATCACTTATTCCTGTATTTTTTCCATCTTTCCCTCCTGCTTGGTGGGTTTTCAGAACACTCTGTTCCTCTCAACTGTCCCATAACACTTGGAGAGAGCCCGTCTTGGAGGTATCCATCAAGACAGATGCTCTTAAAACCTTGAAGTATCAGATGTCTTCCGTTAGGGCAATTTCTGCTTGAATTAACCTGACTGCTCTTTCCATGTTTTTTCCCAGCTTAAGGCTCTGCCAGCCCTAGCAAACTACATCTCTCATTTTAAAATCTTCAAAATATTCAGAATGTTTAGAAAGCTGAAGGGAAATTCAGACCTTACAATCTTTGTAGAAGTGGAACCATGCAATAATACTGAGAAACTTTATGTAAAAGCTATAAATTATAATTTCCACACTTTGACTGTTTATGGTAGTCCAGAATTGCACCTACCCAAGACAATAAAAAAAACTATACATTATTTCCTGAAATATTTTTTTTTCCCTACCACATATGCTGTTTGGTACTGGGAGGGGTGGCTGACACGCAGGACACTGCACTGCCATCCAGCAAGACCTGAACAGGATGGAGAGCTGGGCAGGGAGAAACCTAATGAAATTCAACAAGAGCAAGTGTATAGTCTTGCATCTGGGGAGGAATAACTGTCTATATCAGTACAGGCTGGGGGATGACCTGCTGGAGAGGAGCTCTGTGGAGAAGGACCTGGGGATCCTGGTTGATGACA
>VZTU01019680.1:6470-90814 GCA_013400835.1 Zapornia atra | reverse complement strand
GTCTGTGGGGACAGGACAAGGGGCAATGGCTGTAAGCTGGAGCACAGGAAGTTCCGCACCAACATGGGGAAGAACTTTTCCCCAGTGAGGGTGACGGAGCACTGGAATAGGCTGCCCAGGGAGGTGGTGGAGTCTCCTTCTCTGGAGAGATTCAAGTCTCATCTGGATGCCTATCTATGTGATATGAGCTAGGGAGCCTGCTTTGGCAGGGGGTTGGACCCGATGATCTCTTGAGGTCCCTTCCAACCCCTACAATTCTGTGATCCTGTGATTCTGTGATTCTGTGATATAAGTTCATCTTCCTAAAATTTTGTAAGTTTCTAGATTAAACCAAAATCTGAATCTGTTGCTTGTAGCTCAAGCAATCTATAACGCAAACATGACTCTGCTAGTGTGTATGACTAAGAAAGCACGAGAGAGAAAGTTTAAAGTTGCATTATGTACATGATGGTATCCGATGTGTGAATTTCTCCCTTAAGCAAGCGCAGTGTGATGAAAACTGGTTGTTTCATTGCTGAATTTTGAGCTGGCATGCTATAATCAGTCTATCAATTTTTCTCACAAAGTCACATTGAATTTATTGTTTCAAATACATTGAGAAGCATGAGACTTATGTGAGCCAGTGTGAGATGCAGTGCCAGAGAAAAAGTTCAAAATAAGTCAAATGGAACAGTTTTAAGAGGGGCTGTTATTTTCAACACCTAAAAAGATCAGATGTTTACTGCTTGAAATCAGCATTTGAATTTCTGTATGAGACAGTGGAATGTGTTGCATTTAATTTATCTCAGTGTCCACAGATGAGAAAATACAAAAGTAGTTTTAAAATCTTGAAAGAACATCAGAACTAATATAACTTACAAATCCTGCTAGCCTCCTTCAGCTAAAAACATACCCTTTATCAATAATGAAAAAGAATTTTGATCTTGAATGTTTTTAGCAAAAACCTCTAGCAATTAAAACAATGAAAAAAATGATTCAGTGTTTCACAGTTCTGGAGATCTGAAGAGGATTTTTCCCTTCTGCTTAGAGCATTACTGGAAAAAAAAAAAAATCACAAAACCACCCAAAAACATGTGGAGCTATGTTTCATGTAAACAAGGTTCACATAGCTAGAAAAGAAACCAAGATTTATTTTTTTCCCTCAAAATACAATATAGTGAAATTTCTCGATTTTCAACAAAAAAATGTCAGCACCCTTTAAAAAAAACAGAAATCCACAAGTATGCTGGACACTGCTAAAGTACAGTTGAGAAGAAAAAGAAAAAAAAAAGCATGTTCTTCCATTTACTGGAAGTTGTACAAAAGATGGCTTCTGGCATCACATAGGCTCTCACGTGGTTCTTGAAATGGCATTAAATGGAATCACAAAGCCCACTTGTGTTTTCCTTAGTATTTCTTTGACAAAGAGCTGCTTGCCAGCCGCATGGATTGCAAAATGCACATGGGAAATAGGAACTCAGAGGAGCTTCCCCCTGCAAGACACTAAGTACGTGTTATGGTGTGGTATTTCGGATATAACCAATGGGCTAATTCAAGGATGTCATCCTGGGATGCCATCCGTGGGGTGATGGCAGGGTCGTGGCAGCAGCTGTACCTGGCTTACTGATTTGTGGGCAAAGGTCATAGAATCATAGAATGGCATGGGTTGGAAGGGACCCCAAGGATCATAGAGCTCCAAACCCCCTGCCACAGGCAGGGCCACCAACCTCCAGGCCTGGAGCTACACAAGGTTGCTCAGGGCTCCATCCAACCTGGCCTTGAACACCCCCAGGGATGGGGCATCCACCACCTCTCTGGGCAGCCTGTTCCAGCCCCTCACCACTCTCTCTGTAAAAAAACTTCCCCCTAATTTAAACCTTCCTTCCTTTAGTTTTAATCCATTCCCCCTTGTCCTGCCATTGTCTACCCTTTTAAAAAGTTTAATCCCCTCCTGTTTCTCTGCTCCCTTCAGGGACTGGAAGGCTGCAATGAGGTCCCCCTGCAGCCTTCTCTAGGCTGAACAAGCCCAGCTCCCTCAGCCTCTCTTTGTAGGGCAGGTGCTCCAGCCCTCTGATCATCTTTGTGGCTCCTCTGACCCCTCTCCAACAGTTCCACATCTTTCTTGTATTGGGGCCCCAGCTCTGGACACAGGACTCCAGCTGGGGCCTCACGAGGGCAGAGCAGAGAGGGACAATCTCCTCCCTGTCCCTGCTGGCCACCCCTCTGCTGATGGAGCCCAGGATCCCATTGGCCTTGTGAGCTGCAAGAGCCACTGCTGGCTCATGTTGAATTTCTCATCCACCATGACACTCAGGTCCTTCTCAGCAGGGCTGCTCTCCAGGAGCTCTTCTCCCAGTCTTTATCTATGTCTGGGATTCTTCCGGCCCAAGAGCAATACCTGACACTCTTCAGTGTTGAACCTCATTAGGTTCACCCAGGCCCACCTTTCCAGCCTGTCAAAATCCCTCTGGATGGCTTCCTTTCCTTCTAGGGTCTCGACCACACCACTCAGCTTGGTGTCATCCACAAACTTGCTGCATCAGTTGGATTGATTGCATCAATTCCATCATCGATGTCACAGAAAGACAACGGAGAACAGGATGGATGTTTTTAGGCTCCTCCATCTCTTCCATGGTTTCCAAGTACCTGGCAGTGCCATATATCTGGCTCCTGTCTGGCCATTTATACAGCCGTTTCTCAAGCCAACGAAGAGGTTGCCTGTACAGCATGCATACAATGAAATACCCAAATACCTGACCTAATACACCTGCATGAGACAGCTGATGTCCCATGCATCCACATTAGTGCCTCTGTAAAGCTTCTGTTTTCTACTACAATGTGTGATAGTATGTTGGATGGAAATACAGCATCCCTCTATGGGATCTCAAACCAGGCCCCAGGTTAGAGCCTTTAATTCTCCCCTCATAGGTCTCCTAGCCAGTACCACCCTTCCTTTAAAGAACACCCTCCAGTGCCACCCACACACCAGCAATGAGTTTGCCTGAAAAGCAGGCACACAACAGGGGTGGATAAGCTGCAAGTGTGTGGAGGCCTGAAGGAAAATCTGAAAAGGTGCTCCAAACTCTGTAGTCTCACCTTCTGAAAGTTGAACAAGAGATTCTTGGATATCAAAAACATGGAAAACCAAGCTGTAACATCAGAAATGGGAGTGGGCTACAGGGTCAAACAGAGAAGAAGGACCCACAGGGAGGTTGATTTGACCTGAAAGGATCAGTCATGGGATTTCACACTTTTATGCTCAACCACACACTGCAAAATTTGTCTTCCCTTGGCCAAAATCAGAGGAAGCATCTACCATGGGGCCAAAGTTCAGTGTTGCAGGCTAGCATTTGCACCTAACATGTTTTTAAACTAAAAAAGGATCTAGATTCCTATGATGAAGAAATTTTTTATAATGAGGGTGGTGAAACACTGGCACAGGTTGCCTAGAGAGGTGGAAGATGCCCTATCCCTGGAAATATTTTAGGTCAGGTTGGATGGGGCCCTGAGCAACCTGAGTTGAAGATGTTCCTGCTCATTACAGGTGAGAGTTGGAACTAGGTGACCATTAACAGTCCCTTCCAACCCAAACACTCTGTGATTCTATGAAATGCATTTGGTAATGAAATGCATATCTGAAGCATAGCAGACTTTGCAAAGAGGAGGAGAAAGATGTGGGTGCCCAAGTGGACACTGGCACTGCTTGTGTTAAAGTGGAGCCACATGGGTGGCCAGTGATGTTATTAATGATGTGGAGAACTTGCTCTGTATTCCTTAGGCAATACTAAGACACTGGCCGTAAGCATTTAATATTCATTTTAGGTTTAAAAAACCATCAGCAATGATAGGCATTATGCAAAATAACCACAATATCTGCAGGCTTCAAAATAAACAATGTTGTTTTCCTTTTATTTTTTATAAAATTTTATATAAATAAGATTAATAATGCCTGCTGACATTTTCTTCCTTAAAACTCTAGGCCAATATTATAGTACTAACTAGATTCCAAAAGCAGAAGGAGATGAAAGTGATAAATTAGAAAAGATGCCAAATCTTTGCATATTTAGTTTCCCATTACAGAAATCCCTGTATTTATCCACCTAGTCTTCTACTTATATTAACTTGTATTTTGTCTCACTCTAATCTCATTACCATAACCTAAATGTAACCTGTTCTGCTTTTTGTGCTAAAGCCTGCTGTCATGTTTTCTCATGACATTAGCATTGGACATATTTTTATCAAATAGGTAATGGCAAAACAAATTGCATTCTGTTCTTTCTGCAATAAACAGTATGATCTGAAGTTCATAATTTTTGGAGCTGAAGCTCTGAAACAAGATGATGATACAATTCATGAGTAGCTTTCAAAATGATGAATACTGAATCGGAGGCAAGCTGTGGCTCCAGAACTCATGAGTTTTCAGAATTCAGCATCAATACATAGCTGTGTTCTTTAAGAAAATTTATTTTGTCAGTACCTCTATTTGTGAGCCAAAAATACAGCTAATGAGAGACACAAAAAAAAGCCCACAACCAACTGCGTGTTTGGCATGGCACATATGTGAAAAGCCAAAGGTGGATGTTCTTCTTGATAACTCTTTTTCCCCTTCCTTTTTTAATAAACTGATAGTTTTGTAGTTACCTATGTAGCACAAATTCATTCTGCTTTCTGTGATATTACTTTCTGTGGGGTCTGACTACTCTTGTTAAAGCAGAGGAAAGAAAAAAAAAAATCTCTCTTTACAAGACCAATTCCTCAATTGAATATTATTTCCATTTCTAGAGCTTCCTCTGTCCATAAGGAACTGAAAACCATTATGATAGATACTCTATGCAATCCCAGCAGGGTCGCTCTCAGCCATCTCAGAAGTGGGAGAAGCCACGAATTTCACCAATGTGCAAGCATAACCTGACCAATTGCTTATCCAAGGAGCTGACTGCTCATTACTTTAGTCTTCATCACATCTCAAAATGTAGCTGTTCTTTTTCAAGTCTTCACCTATAGAAAACACATGTTGTTGTAAAATACCACTGAAACAGAAGTTACCACTTCAGCTTTCTTTGACCTGTCTTAGTACACAAGGAAATAGCTGTCCATCGGGTTAAAAGTGTCTTATTCTTACTTCTCACTGGTCTTGGATCAACCTCTGTATCATTTTAGATCTTTCTGGCAAGTCTGCTTTTTTTCAGTGGAATCACAGCAAAATTAGATTAAATCAGAGGTGAGCCAAACCTCAGCTGTTTATGTGGTCTTTCAAACTGTTCACCTCACTGGGAATCGCTTATTCTCTGCACCAGGTGATGATAGATCAGATGCGATTCACAGGACATGTAAATGTTGGTGGAACAATTTAGACCTTGGCTAATGTGTGCAAGCAAAAAAACCTGTGAGTTTTGCATACTTTTACGGTATGTTATTGGCTTAGAAAGGGCAATCCTCAATTTGGAGATGTCTTTTTGCATCTTCTGTATTTATCTTTTTTCTGATAGGAAATGTTATCCGCAATGAGGTTTGGCGTTTTAGTAAAAGAAACCACAGGAAGCCAAGCTCAGTGCAGAAGATTGTGACTGTCTTGTTATGTCCTTACAAAACAATTGCAAGAAGTCAATATACTCTTCCAGAAATAATGGCCTTACTGGACATCATCTGTTCATTTGCAGTAAATCAAATGTATGTTATAAACACTGGGGCTAACTACCTGTATGCATACTTCTGTCCAGGAAATCCCAAACAGAAAGATGCTAACCTCAGCAGAGGTGGAAGGAGAGGAGAAAAAGCCTGGTTTTCATGCAGATCTTCAGGCATTGATTATGCAAAACATGCTAGGTCCAGTGCCTAATGTAATTGCTGTAAATAGACACCTAGTCATGAGAAGCTGTGCTTGCTTTATATAAAGCAATCTCATGGCTGCTACATTTTCAGTAAAAGCCATTGGATAATATCCCGGATATTCAGTTGTAGCCTCACTGTCTCAGGTGTACTGATTCCTAGTTAACCAGCAGCACTATGATGCACTTTTAGGACTGAAGACTTGCCTCAGTACATAATATAGGCCATATGAGCACCTGCTGAAAGCCTTTTGAAGTTAATGAAAGACTCTAATTGTTACTTGTTTCAACTAGAGTGAAGGAAGGCCGTGCTGGAGTCCACTCTTGCACGGCTATGTGGCTATTGCTGACATACTGCATTGAGGACTAGGTCCTCCATGAAGTCCATGTGTGGCTACCAAAACTTAATAGGAGCTTTGGTATTCAGTATTTATTTTTTATCCACAGTGTTAATAAATGGCATGTCTTTAGAACAATGTAAAGTTTACAGTAAGCAATCTTCCAGCCTGGATGCTGTGTTTATTAGACAGTGTATCTCCATCTTTAATAATTACTTACATCTGAACCATTATAGATATCAGGAAAAGATGACCTAGATAAACAGAGAGCAGAAATATTGTTTGAACACCATTTTACCAAGTATTGCAATTAGAAAAATCTGCTCTAACAAGAACAGACATGGGAGGTTTACATAAAGATGAACACTAACAGGTCATATCATATGAATCTCAGTATCCCTGGTAATCTTCACATGACACCCTGTGGCCTCTCGAGAGAGATGTGTGTGGACACCCACTAGCAACATTACCTCATCTAACTGAAGGTGCTCCTACCATCAGCCCAAATAGTATTCTGGTTTGGCCTTTCAAGTATTTCAGGATGAGCAGATATGCTCAGCGATGAACAAAGGTCTCTTGGAAGACAAATGATTTATTTCATTACTACAAGGTAAATTAAATAGTCTTCTCATCTTCATGGTTTATGTTTTCTTTTACTTACTTGGATTTTTGCTTTTCAACTTTTGCCAGTCTTGGCATGCTTAACTCTCAATATTTTCATCCTCTGCTTTTTCCAGGCTGCTTCTGGTTCAGCTCATTTAACAGTTGTTAGTTTTAGCATGATCTATTTAAATTTAGATAGCCTTTCTTTCCATTTACCGTCGATCCTAATTGCTACATGAAGGTGAATTCCCATCTGTAAACAGTCAGGGATTTGTTACCCTGGCCAAGAGAAGCAATCACCTGTGCATACATTTCAAAGTGTCAGCTGATATTTTATAAACCTTTGTTTTCACAGAGCTCACAGATCACTCACAGTGCAAAACTGGGGGAGCTGGAAGCCTGTCTTAATGATCATTGCTCATGCACATGGTTACTGGAAAATCATTCATGAATATTGAATCCAATTATTATGAACAGGTGCAACCAAGTAACTACATTTCATGCTCACTGAGATATCACAAACACTTAAATTTTATAAAGTTAATACACAAATATATACTCTGGTACACAACAATGACTTCATGTACATTCATGAGAATGCAAATATAATGATCATGATTCTCAGTTTTGAGGTTGTGATCAAGATTCATTTTCAGTAATTTTAAACAATTATTTCACCTTATTGCTTAATTCTTTCTACAGCTGGAAATCCAGTAATGGGAGAAAGAACAGTTTTCTGTAATCCCCCCATTGCTAAAAACGGAGGCTCCTTTAGGTCCCTGAGAGAAAGCAAGGAAAAGACTGCTTCATGTTAAAAATCTCAGAGAGTGAAACTGCCAATAGATAGAAAAGCATTTGAGTGGGACCATGTCCCAGGTTCCCTTTAGACCTGGATCTAAAGACAGCCATGTCCACAAACCTGAGCACACAAATCTTTACTGACAATTGTGTTTTAGAACACATAGGAATGGACAGCAGCTTCTGGTTGGCCAAAGCCAGTCTGCAGGACTGCAGAACCACCAGTGTCAAACCAGACCCACCAGGAACTTCTCAAGATCAATTTAAAATATTTTCCATCCTTGCAGAAATTAGCAGGCCACTCCAGACACATCAGTAAACTGATTTTCTCCCCAAACAGTATTTCATTTTCCAAATTGTCTTTTTTATCTTGCACACTTCTTCCCATAACGTATGTATTAAAAAGTATGCATATCCCTTTTTAGACTGCCTCTGTCAAACCTGACTTTTTGAGTGCCTTTCACGATCATAGATGGTAATTTCTACTTAAAACCATAGTAGCCCTTCTCTGCACAGAATTCTGTTGGAAGCCAGTTTGAATTCCTCCTTCCTGAACAAGGATGACCTGAACTGGACACAGACTCAACCAGGGTGTTATTCGCACCATTAACACTTCTTGCTTTGGAAATAAAACCCGAGATGCTGCCACTGCTCTGCTGTGATTGCACACTGCATTCACAAGGGAACATCTTTATGAAAATTGGTCTTGTTATTTTTATGCTTCATAGTTCCCAATAAAATTATTTTGACCAGAAAAAAGACTGTTGAGCATCACTGAGCAGGAAAGGAAACGTTCAGTAGTCCTGATAACCTTGTAGAATTTTTTTGTTGTTGCAGACCTGAGCCCTGGGGTGAAAGTTATATCAATAACAGCAGTAATAATAGCAATACTAATAAAAAAAAGATTAAAAAAATACTTCTTCCTATGTTTGTCACTATATGTCTATAGTAAATCTCCAAGTTACCTCCTCAATATTCGCTTGGTTTCTGGATATAATAATTCCTTATCCATTCCTCACAAGGCATCTTCATCAGTTCAATCTTCCATCTGTTGGGCAATATTTTCCCTCATTCTATTCAAGGTGATAGAGAAGAACTTTGCAATTGGCCTTTGCTGAGCTCCACTTACAACTATCTCCCACTCTTTTCATTTTTTTACCAGAAAGGAGAAAGTCTTAAATTTTTTTAGAAAGTAAAAATACCAAGTGGTTTATGATCTCTACAAGGACTGCAAGTGCCTTGAAGAGACACATTTTGGATCACTTCTGGTTATGTAAAACCAAAGTCAATTAGAATTTCCTAAAAAAAAAAAAAGAAAGGAGGAGAATACTGAATTTATTTAGCCCGATTAAAGTCTGCTCCTCAAGGTTTTATCTTTGGCACTTCTCTAACCAGTGTGAATTGCAGACTATGAGTAATTGTGATAGACAGCACAGAAGAGTACTTGGAAGATGAAGTCATTCCTTCATCCAAATGAGCACACACACCCGACTTGCAATTGACTTAGACAAGGACAGGAGTTCACTTTAGACCATCAATACTGTTACCAGGAGGGTGACTTGGACTACCACCATTTGCCTTTCTAATATTTAGTGGGTATTTGCCAGACAGCTATAAGATCACACCTTTTAAATTAAATTTTGTAGAACTGCTTAGAAGATGTTGTTTCTTATTTTACTTTTTACCATCTCTCCTAGAGAACATAATGCCATTACCTGTATGTCATCTGCTTATTGGTCTGGAATAATGCAGAGAAGAGGACTGACTCCCCTCTGTGGTTCTTCATATTCATGCTGCTGTAGTATTATGTTACATCAGCTGAAAATTGGAGTAATATAGTGGTGAATGAAACTATCTATACGTTCCTGCAGCCTTCAGCACATCTTTTCTATCAATAAAGTGAAGCCAAGTCACAGATGGTTTTTACACGGTTATAATTAATAATCATGGTACCATGTTAGTGTCATCTTAAGATAATAAAAGTGAATCTATAAATTGTATTCAGCATTTTTACAGCATCTACAATGACTGCTTTTTGCAGCAGAAGTGTACAGCTCTGACAGTAACTCTTTCTGAACTGCATTCATAAAGAATAATTTCAATTTACTGTTTGTTTTCTTTATTATTATTTATGAAGTGGCATAGTTATCTTTTTCTCTATTTCATTTTTACATTGATCTTTTACAGAGTTAGATTATTTTTTTCTTTTAATCCTCAGCTTTCAAAGCGAATATATTCTAGACATGTTACTTCACTCCTGAGCTGGCCTCAACTTTGAAGACCCTAAAACATACAGCACTCCCAAGAACCGCATCATACTATCTTTGTGGGCAGCCCAAGCCCTTTTTGATACATTATCATCTGTCCCTTTGAGGCTTCTTTTAGGAGAACTGCAGAACAATGGAGATATGCATGTACAATATAAACACTGGTGAAATGTATCGTTGCATGTGCAGGCATTTACTTTAGTGTTTTGCGATGCTCTGTTGGTTGGGGTTTTTTTCTCTTGACTGGAAAAACATGAGTAGATTTCAAATTGAACATGTTTAGTCATTTTTTCTGAACAAGGGCAAGATTATATCAAGGACGGATGCAGCTATGAAACACTGATATTTCTAGAGCCTTTAAAAGCATCTTAGATTTTGAGAGAAATCACTTTTAATTTGGATTCGACTCTTCCCACTCTTGCACCCACTTACAGGAACAAATCATAGTGAGATGCTCTGTCTTCCTAGCTCAGATCCTGACAAAAATTGGAAATGAAATGGCAAGTTTGGATAAAGGATAGAGATGTTCTCTCAGTTTATTTCAAAAAAACAACAAAAAAATTGATCCAAGTTCCTTTTTGATCATTGCAAAAGGTAAACATACTTATGGTTGGACTCAATAACCTTAAGGGTCTTTTCCAACCTAAATGATTCTACAGTTCTATATCCTCAAACTAGTCTGTCTATTGAGGAACCCAGACAGGCAGACATGCTGGAGCGAAAGTACCTTTTAAGAATGTTTATGTAAATTACGATTATTTTTTCCCAGCAGATGGACTGTATCTTACTCAGCATCAAAGAAATGTGTTTTCCTACACAAAAGCTCCAATTTACCTGATGTCATCTACTACCCTAAATCAGAGCCGTAAAATACAGCCACATGAAGCAAGGAACAGTCTGTAGCCATATCATTGGTTCTGCTTAGCACAGTAATCAGCCTCTGGCAGTGGACCCTAACAGATGTCTAGAGGGTTTAAGGCCTTATTATTGTGAGGACTGGCCTGGTCTCTTCCAGGCTATAGTCCTCCTTTTCTTGGAAATTTGCTGGATCATAGCAGAGATTTCAGTTTAGTAAGTACTGATTTTTTATTTTTTAAATTCTTAGTCTGCATGAATATCTGATTGATTGTTCTTTGAATTCATGTGAGCTTTCTGCATCAGCAGCAACTTGTGGTGGTATGTTCAGTGGGTTAAGTACATCTCATATTTCAACCTGTCATATAATAATTTCATCTGGTGACCCTTAGTTCTTGAGCTGTGGGAAACAGTGACCCATCATTCCTGGAGATGTTCCTCACCAAGAATTGTGGGCCATTTAGTTTTCCTGTTCCTTATCCCAATCATCCTTCTTCTCAAGGAACACAAGTCTGATGAGGAGTGGCTGAGGGAACTGGGACTGTTTAGCCTGGAGAAGAGGAGGCTCAGGACAGACCTCATTGCTCTCTCCAACTACCTAAGGTTGTGCTGAGCTGGGGGTCAGCCTTTTCTCGCCGATAACTAGCGATAGGACAGGAGGAAATGGCTATATGCTGTGTCAGAGGAGGTTCAGGTTAGAAATCTGGAGAAATTCCTTCTCAGAAAGAGTGGTTGGGCATTGGTACAGGTTGCTCAGGGAGATGGTGGAGTCACCGTCCCACAGGGCGTCTAAGGAAAGGTTGGATGAGGTACCTAGGGACACGGTTTAGTTAGTAATGTGAGTAGTAGGGGTATGGTTGGACTAGATCTTGGAGGTCTTTTCCAACCCTAATGATTCTATAACTCAATCTTTGCATCCATATTAATTTTACTATAGCAAACACATGAGCTAAATTTGCAATGCCACTATGGACACACATGAAATATACTGACTTTGTTCAAGTTTTTCTTGATTATTTTAATATTCCTTCGTCTATTACTCAGATCCAGAAACAGGTATTAGAAAAACACAATGTACTTTTTTTGAGCTCCTTTGACAATAAGGTCATTTAAAAACTGTTCTGTTCTGGAGGGCACCTTGGCAGATTCGGTTAGGGAGTCAAGTTCATTGACAGACTAATCCTAAGTGACTGTGAAAACTTGGCATCTGCCTTGATCCCCCAATATTTTTCAGATATCACATTGATCGGTTTTACAGGCTGTTATAGCGGAAGCTTAAGTTGAGCTTTTCACAGACTCAGAAATGCTCATGGTGAATATCCCCAATCACTTTTCAAGAGCATCCTATCAAGTTCAGTTGATAAAGATGAGATTAACCTATTATGGTTGTCATTTTTCTAAAACACCGATATTTTCATTTGTCAGTTATCACTGGCTAGAAGCAGGTTTGACCTTTAAGACAGGAATATGTAAGAGGTTGTCAAAACAGATCAGAAGCTCAAGTAAGATAGATGTGATACAGCATTACTAAGACTGTAGAGTGAGAGTTCACTGATCCTTATGCCCCCCCCCCCAGAAGACCCTTTTCTCCTAGAAACATCAGTGGCAAATATCAACAACTATCTGCTTTATTTAAATATATTTTTGTGAATTTTAACATTATTGCAAGGAAAGACCTAACAATAAAACAATGAATGGTGTTGACAAAGCACTTTCTCCACTGGTGGAGTGATCTGACTTTCTTCAGTTTTGTCCATTTATCCTTGGAAGACTTCAGCCTTGGGACTGCAGATTGTTGTGTGCTGTATTTAGTGAGTTTGTAAAGTAAGTTAAATGAACTTAAATTCCCACATTTTCTCTTATTTTCCCCTCTGCTATCCAGGCTAAAATAATCTGACTTACTTAATTTCTTTCGTGTTCCATCTATAAAGATATGAAGCCAGTCTCAACTTTTGGTGTGTTAATAGATAAGTATTCACAGAATGACAGAATGGCTGAGGTTGGAGGGGACCTTGGATGGAGACTCTAAAACCTCCCTGGGCAACCTTTGCCAGGGCTCAGTCACCCTCACAGGAAAAATGTTTTTCCTTATGGTCAGATAAAACCCTCCACGTTTCAGTTTCTAGATGACATATGATATATCATCTGTTTCTGAATTTCTGATATTTTGTGGTAAAAGAGGAAGGCAGATCATTTTGGACCACTTAAGGCTAAAGGGACAAATAAAATGATGCTAATAGGTTGTAAAAGCACACACAATATTGTGACAAAAAAATGATTCTCACATCACAATTTTAATAGTTCTGCACACCAGAGCTTCAGAAAGAAATTATTTCTTACAATTTCTTCCATTCCTTTTCTGCAATACATTAAATCTTACTTTAACAACAAGAATAAGTGACTGCATGATATCATAAAAGTATTTATTCTCAACTTCAGTATCTTGCTATTAGTATTTTAACTCTGAAAAAGATATTCTGGAGCTGGAAATAATGATAGCATCACTATTACAATGGCCAGTCCACTCTGTGTGAGGAAAAAATGGAGATTAATATTCAAAAGCAGAGTTTAAGTCAGGGAAGTATAGATATCGGCAGCAAAAGATGACATAGAGCTATGTTTTCATCCCTGCCAGTCCCCTCAGGCAGAGTTCTGCCCAGATGAAAATCTGATTTCATGTTGTTAATTTTTTTTTAAGCAGGCTTAGTAGCAAAAATGTCTTGTAATATGGCAAAATAAGGCTCTGTTTTTCCATTTCCAACATAAAAATAAACTTAGCTCTTCTTGGATGGGATCCTAATGTTGCTATGCATGTAAATCTTAATGAAAATCAGTGAGAGTCAAACCTCACTTTTTCTCATCTTCTCAAAGGACACTGCAAATCTGTGCTTTCTATGGATACTGGAGAGTTAAATATACACCCAGGTTTCTCTGGATATTTCTCTCTGAATTTCTTTGGCCAGATTGAGTTTCTCTTTTATATGCAGCATACAGTACTCAGTATTACCTCATTATGTGGTACTTGATAAGTGCCTGTATTTTAACATTGTCCTACAGAATATTTCTATTTTAAAAGCTATAAGAGATTGAAATACCAGTGATGACCTTTTATTTTATAACATCACCCATCATGATCGAGTGGAACAATATAAGGCCTGGCATTTTCTATCTGAGTAATTGCATCCATCTTCCACATTTGCTGAATGATCATTTACTGTTTCCTACTTTGGATGATCAAGCATTTTATTGATGAAGCTCATATACAAATGGTTCAAAATCATACTGAAGTTCAATGACATATCTGAAAATTGAACGACTGTCTTGCAAGCACCAATCATACACCGTACCGGCAAGATCTTCATCTAACCAAGCAACGCTCCAAAAACAATCCTCTACCCAGGAATAAAATATGAGCCACAGTCCTGGAGAAGTTTAACCCTTAGCTCAGTTCTAGTTATTCATTCCTACAAATGAATACAAAAGACATGGGGTTTGATTTTTGTCCAAATTCATAGCTCCAGTGAAAGACTGAGCTACTGACAATTCCAACTTCTGCCATTGATTTTGCTTCCTTCGAAAATATTCTATCAGAAGAGTATATAGCCACTCCCTATTTCTCTGTCTACCTGCCACTGTTCTGGCACTGTAGGATGTAGTTTTCTGAGCAGGAAATGCCCGTCAAACAGAGGATTTACCTTCATCATCTGTGTATCACAGTGGCAAGGTGAGGATAATCCTGCAGCACTGTGGCACTTGTTTAGACAGAAGCAACCGTTGCCTGTTTGATCTACTTCAGTCAAATCACCACTCACATTTGCAGTCAAAATCTGGCATCAGAGTTCACAGTAACAGCTGGAAGAATAACCAGTCCATTTCATAGTTACCTAGAGTGCTCCAATGAATCACTATAAGAGCCGTGTACTAGGTCCATGCTTTTTCATTTTTGTCATTATTAAAGATTTAAAGAAAATAATTTAGAATATAACATTGTTTTCCTTCCAAGTCTGTACGTAGAGAGCATTTCTTTTGTAGGAAGTTGCAGCACAAACCAAAAATCTTGACCCAGCTGCTACTGAAAGAGAAAATTAACAAGAAGGGAAAATTCACATCGAGGTTTTTTTAAAGATAAATATCTCAAAGCTCCATCTTTTAAAACTTTTCCTTCATTTATACCATTTCTTGTGAATGCTATAGCCACCCTCTACAAGTGCATCCTTTCCCAATGCCTGCTGGAAAAATTAAGTGAAATATGTACTGTCACTGGAATACGAGCCCCCAGGTGCCGGGCTGCCCGTCGGTGGCGCAGGATGGCTGCCAGGCCATCTGGATGATGCTGGTCCCGAGGAGGGCTCAGCAACTCATCCTCTGGCTTGCAGCGTAAAGGTCTCCTGCTACCAGGCAGGCCTGCAGCCAGCACCTGATGTCACTCTTCCCCACAAATGTCAGCACAGGCCAGGCTAGAAAGGATGCGCTGAAATGCAAGATCTCACCAAATCAGGGTACTACTCCAGGGTTTTAGGAGGCAATGCAAGGACATGCGGATACACTCATTTCCACTCTTTGAATATGGATACGCTTATATACACATAGGAAAGAATTAGTGTGCATGCTGCTGACATCTTCAGCTCCTGGCTTGTGTTCCCAGCTGTCACCATGTGCCACAATTTCTGGTGCCTTCAGTTGTCAGAGTGCAAAAAGCAGTGGCATTACTGTGCTCCCTTTCAGCGCCCAGAAGTTCATCCACAGTTTTTACCCACCACTTGTTGGTATTTTTCTACAAAAGCAGCCAGAGTTTTACCATAGCCATTTACAAGTTAAAACTCAAGTGCTGTGCTTTCTTTTTATATGCTAAAGCATATTCTGCTCTCTGCTAAAATACAAGCCCTAGGGTCACCCTTCTGCATTCTGTTTACCTCTTCATTACTCCATCAAAAAGATAAACATTTATGATTGCAGCTTTCTAAATAAGTTCCCTTCTTGAAGTTATTTACTCAATTTCCCACCAAAAAAAGCCTCAAAATAGTAAATAATTCTAATTAGCTTACTAACAGAGATTTTAGCTTTACTTTTCATAATAAAAACTTGACAGTTTCAGTAGAACATATTCACTGTCATTTTTCTTTTCTATCCCTTGCTTCTCGACTTGCCTCTTCACTTTTTATACTCAATTTTATATTTCAGATTTTAAGCTGAAGAAAAATCCTTCTCTCTGAAGAAGATTTTCTCATCAAGTGAGCCATATATATTTTTTAATAAGGATATCAAACCCAGCCTGACGGAACAAACACCTTAAGACATCTTCTGTACATGAGTGTGTCTTTAAAAATATTAAAGCTCTAGAGGTTGAATTGTTTGCAGGTTTAACTGAACTGAAAGAGTAAAAGACATTGCAGTAAGGCAAAATGATGACTAAGATCTCCATGTAGCATACAATCAATTTTATAGAATTTCTTCAGTAGCCCATGTCCTTGGTGTTCTTTACCTCTGAATTTTTACCATGTCAGGACATCTTTGCTATTGGTTAATTGTTCAGAAAAGCTTGTCATATTTTACGGAAGATTTTATTTATTTGCAGGTTTCAGTTATTTGGGGTTTTCTTAACAACATTTCTGCAGGCCTCCAGTGCTCCTGCTGGAGAGATTCTCGGCTGGTACCTTCTTGCTTCATCCCTTTACTTGCAATTCCCATGTCTAAACAATTGATAGTTCGCTTGGTAAAACAATTTGTTTCCCCTAATGAAAAAAAAAGAAAAGTGCACATTGCCTATTTTCTGTGGAACTGAGGTTCCTCAACCTTCAGCAATTTTTCCTATTATAGTATAAGTCTTACTTCTAGACAGAAATGAGAATGAGAGCTTGCAGCCTGTGTACCTGATAGCTACTATTCTTAGCCAGTCCAAACACATTCCCTATCAGCTTCTGTTTCACCTTTTTTTTTCTGACTACAGTGGGTTTCTTGATATATCAGGACCTTACTGTCATATCTACTGACTCTCATCTGACAGGGTGTTTCAACTCTACCTAATTTTTTTCCCCAGGAAAAAACCACAAGTGTTTTCTTAATAAGTCTTGCTGGGCTAAATTTGTTGTGTTGACCCTGTATTCACACAAAATAAATTTGGTGCTAGGTTTGCATATAAACTAATGTAATATAAGGTTAACCATTATTTCTTCAGAAAGACTCCCCTACAACAGCATTAAATTTCTTCTCAAGCCAAGGCAAGTTTATTTCACTTCTGTAATTTTATTGTGTGTGTGTGCTAGGTGCAAATACAGAACTGTGAAAAGGCTCGTTTTAGCAGGGATAACAACTCACCAAAGTTATTCTGAGGAATGGGCTGGAATGAATCATATTCATAGGGGTGTGTGCTGGCTGGCAAAAATCAATGCTTTCTCTTAGCAAAGACACTCTCGGGGATAGAGAAATCAGAACTGCGAAAAACCTAACAAATTTTGCCTGACAGATTTTCCAGGCAAACTACACTGCTGGTGCACTGGGAGTACACTGAGGATGTCAGTCCCCATGCTAGCAGGAGCAGCCCATTTCACAGTGGCTCATTTTGGATCCCCTGGGATGCTGGTAACCCCACCACACTCACCCCTCCCTCTGATGCACTGACTGGGCTGGGAACTGGTAGAGATGTTGGGATGTCAGACAGTGAGAGGAGGATACAGTATGCATGCTGGAGAAACAGGCATGCAATATCAAATGCAAACCTGAAAACACAGAGAAAAATAAGAAAAGGAAAAAGCAGCATGGTGTTCCAGGGTGGAAAAAAAGGGTTCGCTTATGTCCCCATCCTATTGAGATCTTCTCTCCGCGGCCCAATTCAGCATTGTAACCTGTTTGATGCCAATGCTGCTGCAGGTATTCACTGGAGTCTCACCACCATTAAGCCAGGGTAATGGTGTGCAGGCTCAGAAAGACCAATTATTGGCGGTGTTTAATGGCCCCGTCTTACAACGTCCCTAGCTCACTGAATCTTTAACAATACCCTGTTAAACAATAATCATGCCAAGAGCAGTGCGTATGCCTCCAGGCCTGAGCCACAAAATGTGGCCACTGTGTCTGTGTGTCCAGCCTTCAATAGCCCACGGGGAACAGGAGAGAATTCTTATTTCTCTCTGGAAAATGCTCTCTCCTGAGAATGAGAAAAGCAGCCTTTTCTTGCCTGCCATCACTGACAATTATACTCCTGCCTCTTTATTTGTCAGCACTAATAATGACCCTGTTGTGGCTCAGGAAAGAGCAGAAAAGATGATGAAAGATGCACCACTAGTGTGATGCAGACAGCTACTGAGCTACCTCTAGTCCTTGTTAGTAAAAATTATGTGATCTAAACGTCAGTGCCTAATGCAGCCTTATCTGACTGCAAGGGATTGTAGCACATACAGCAAAAATAAGGGAAAATTGTTGCAGCATGATGGTTGCTAGGCTGATACTAGCAGTAAGAAAAGAACTAGATTAAATTGAAAACTTACATATTTAACAAGTAGTTAGATGGCAATGATTATTTTGGGCCCATATCTGGACGCACCTCTTTCTATCTTGGGTGATTAATGACATGAATCAATCTGTTGATCTGAGTAGGATGATTTTCATGAAATCTGGCTTGTCAGTGGGAGCGAGGGGTTTACAAACCATAGATGAGACGAAAGGATTCCTCCCATCAGCTGCTTGTTAAGGTGCTCTGCTTTTTTGCACAGGCAATACACTGCAGAACAAGGTTGAAGCCAGCAGGTAACCACCCAGCTTTTATCCAGTAAGACTCTTCTGTTTTCTGTGCTGTGGACCGGGGAGCAATCCTGCTTTATGCTAAAAGGGGTTGGAGGGGTTGGGGAGGGGAAGAGAAGGGAAAAAAAAGCATCAGCCTAAGGACAGGGAGTTGCTACAAATACAAGAAAACTCACACTTCTGAAGGAAAACTTGCCTTATTTTCATTCTCCAAAATAAAAGGGCACGTCTCTGTTTGCTTCATCCTCATGCGAGATGCTAACCCTTGTTCTGCTAAAAAGGATCCAGCCAGTATTGATTCTAACCTGTGAATAACGTAGCTGAAAATTAGATGGTTTATGCATGCATCAAAATATATAGCAATAATGAATCTGGAAGAGCAAGGCTGAGCCTTAAGCTAGATTTGAGTCATATCAGGACATCAACAGGTTTTATTAAGCTCAGGAGGGTTGGATCTCTTAATTTTCTGGATGGAAGACTTCATAAAAAGCCTCAGGAGCTGAAGGAGCAATGGAGGCACTTCAGCTCAAGATCGATACGCTGGCATGCTGTTCAGGGCCTGGGTGCTCTTTGTTGCCAGAGGTGAGTTTTGGAAAGGCTTCAACATTTAACTGCTGTAACCAACCCTGAGGCAAGAGCATCCCTGCATCTCACCAGTGCTCAGCATATATTTTTAAGATTCCTGGAATTAAACTACCCAGTGAGGACAATGACCAAGCTGCATGGGCTGTTCCTGCCCACACTTTGTCACACTGAGCACTGGCTCTCATCAAGACCAGACAGTAACTGCTCAAAAGTATGGCAGCAGCCATGGCCCTGTCTGTGGCTGTGTCCCTCTGCTACTCAGCTACTGGTAAGAGTTCAGTCCCTCCTACAAGCCAATTTGGTGTCAATCAACCCCTGGCTCTAGGGCTATGTGTAATAACGTAGAAACACATGAATGGCAGCACAGGGCCAGACCACAGATTGGAGATCCCCGTGCCCTGTCCCAGCTCTGTCCTGTAATGCATGTTCACAGAATAAGCCATAAAGGCTGATGTATCACTCTTTCCCAGCATTGCCCCAACCTGCAGCAATCTAAAGGGACATCCTTAGCTTGAGGTAGACTTGATTATTTTTGGATTGGTGGTGATTTGTTTGTGGGTTTTTTCTTAATAAAAACATTTTATCCCTTTCTTTTTTCAACCATATAGAGTTACAGCATTCAAAAGGTTCTGTGGCAAGGAAGTCACCAACAGTTTCCATGTGAGTATAACATGAGTATAGCATATTTTGGTTTGTTTTGAAAGATCCATTTGATTGCTTCATCTCAGAGAATCATAAAATCATCTTGGTTGGAAGAGACCCTTTAGATCATCAAGTCCAACCATCACCCTACCCTGCCATCCACTACTAAACCGTGTCCCTCAGCACTACATCTAACCATCATTTAAATACCTCCAGGGACAGAGACTCCACCACTTCCCTGGGCAGCCTGTTCCAATGTCTAATCTTACCTCTCTGGGAAGAATTTTTTCCTATTATCCAATCTAAACCTTCCCTGGTGTACCTTGACGGCATTTCCTCTTGTCCTGTCACTTGTCACTGGGGAGAAAGCTCCTTTCAGGTAGTTGTAGAGAGCAATTAGGTCTCCCCTCAGCCTCCCCTTCTCCAGACTAAATGACTCCAGTTCCCTCAGCCACTCCTCATAACATTTACTCTCCATTTCCCTCACTAGCCTCGTCGCCCTTCTCTGGGCACACTCCAGCACCTTTCTGTAGTGAGGGGCCCCAAACTGAACACAGTACTCAAGGTGGGGCCTCACCAATGCTGAGTAGAGGGGGGACAATTACTTCCCTAGTCCCACTCACCACACTGTTCTTAATACAAGCCTGGATGCCGTTGGACTTCTTGGCCACCTGGGCACACTGCTGGCTCATGTTCAGCTAGCTGGCAACCAACACTCCCAGGTCCTTCTCTGCCAGGTAGATTTCTAGCCACTCTTCCCCAAGCCTGTAGACTGCTCTTATGGGGTTGTTATGACCCAGATACAAGACCTGGCACTTAGCTTTGTTGAACCTCACGCCATTGGCCTTGGTGCATCAATTCAGCCTGTCCAGATCCCTCTGTAGGGCCTTCCTACCCTCAAGCAGATCAAGAACCCTGCCTAATTTAGTCTCACCTGCAAACTTACTGAGGGTGCACCTGATCCCCTTGCCCAGGTCATTAATCAAGGTACTAAAGAGAACTGGCCCCAGCAAAGAGCCCTGGGGAACACCACTGGTGACTTACCACCAGCTGGATTTAACTCCACTCAGCACCACTCTCTGGGCCTTGGCCATCCAGCCAGCTTTTTACCCAGCAGCCAGTTTCCCTAGGAGAATGCTGTGGGAAATGGTGTCAAAAGCTTTGCTAAAATCCAGATAGACAACGTTCACAGCTTTACCCTCATCCACTAAGTTGGTCATCTTACCATAGAAGGAGAGCAGGTTGGTCAAGCAGGACCTGCCTTTCATGAAACTGTGCTGACTGGGCTTGTTTTTTTCTGCACATGCCTCACAATGACACTCAGGATGATTTGCTCCACAGTCTCCCCAGGCACCGTGGTCAGACTGACAGGCCTATAGTTTCCCAGGTCCTTCTTCTGTCCCTTCTTGAGGATGTGCACCATACTCACTAATCTCCAGTCAACTGGGACCTTCCCAGTCAGCCAGGACTGCTCATAGGTGATGGAAAGAATGCCTCCTAGGGTCATGTAATGAAAAGCAGAGAAAAAGTAGGCCTTGTTATATTTCCATGGCACTTGCAGAACTGTAGAAAACCATCAGAGCCCCTCTTCGCCAACCACTCCTACACATACCTCCCACTCATCCCTTTTTGCAGAGTTACAAAGTCCTAGCCTATTTAGTTGTTAGGCTACCCTTGTCATAACTATTTATGCCTTCTTTCCTCAAAACAGTAAAGCTGGAAGACCAGAACTGTACTCAGTGCTCATTAGCTGGGAGCATCATTTATCAACACCATTTTTGTCTGCTATTTTCTCACTCTTCCTGCTTCCTTTGAGTAGGTGAGGAGAGTTCAAGTGGTTTAAATGATCGTGTTCAGGTCTCTCAAATACTTATTGCTGCTGAAGTCTAAATGCATGTATTTTAGATGAGATCCCACATTACACTTCTTTCTCCTTACTTGAGGAATCATTAGGAAACCAACTGATGAGACAACTTACATCATTTATATCTTTTTTACATAAAGTCTAGATGCCAGATTGCAGTAAAGTACCTGTAAGTGTGCCGCGCTCACTGCAGGCACTGATGCTGTTTATCTGCTCTTTGCAGGCTGCACTCTACTCAAGGTGACTCTCCCAGATACCTATATGCATAAATATTACACTAACCACCATACCTCAAGATATACATAATGCATTACTTAGTCAAAGCAGCAGCACGAGGCAATGCATTACACAAGTTACTGACACCAAAAGAGATTTGGGGCTCTTACCGGCACTGAGAGTGTTTAGCTGGGGTGTGCTCCCGACAGGGAGCATCACTCAGCTTCTTGCAGAAGAGGGTTTAGGTGCTTACCCCAGAAATTGGTATGTCTTTCTTCACAAAATATATCAGCCATAGAGTTTCTCTATGTTCTCGTGGCATGATTCAATATTTGAAGACTTGATGCTGCTCACAATGAGGCCAATAAGTATTTTGCCACTGGATTCAGAGAAGACAGAGTGCTATTTCTTGTACTTTTCTCTAAATCAAACTGATGTTTTTAATGAAGTACACATAATCCATTTTCCAGAGCTTTTATGGTGTACTATTAGACACTCAGCCATAGATGACTCACTGTGAAAGGTACTTGGGTTGGTCTGTAGGTACAGCAGGTCTGCAGTGCCATGTCCCAGTGTGCTCTCCTAAACTCTCAGCTCAAGACTTTACATGTCTCAGTGTCCCTTCACTGCCAGCCTGGTGGCATGTCAGGCTTTGGAGGGCTTCAGTGGCTGGGGATTTTAACTGCTTCCAGTCTTTCAGCTTTCCTAGTTCTTCCTTTTTGCCCATACTGTGTGGTGACCAGCAATGACCTGTAATTGCAAAGAAAAAACACTTTTGCAGCTTGATACTACTCAGGATGTCTGTTAGAAAACCTCAGACTTTGAAAATATACCCCTCAGCACCCCTGCAGACAAATCATTGTGAGTATAAGCAGCTTGGAACTCTGAAGTCATCATAATCCACAGTCATAATAATCCAAAATGAATAATTGAACCCAGATTAAATTATGATCTTTGACCAGGAACCAGAGAAATACTTGCTGCACCAATGGCTAGCAAATCAGAAAGGAGTCCACCTTCTCAAGAAAATGCTGGTCATCTTAATTTGTTTCATGTGCTTTAGAGTTTATTATTAATTTGTCCTTTTCCATCACGTTGATGAGTGTGTCAAAACTGCATATGAAATTTCCATCACAATTTCCATGGTGCAACTATATCCTGATTGGGACTTCTCTGGATCTGCTGAAAGGCTGGGAAGGAAGGAGGAGGCCCTGGAGCTTCCTTCTGCCTGATGAGAGGTGCACAGCTTATCCCCTCAATTGGTGTTCCCCCAGCAAAACAGTGTTGAGCAAAATCAGAAGAACATGGTCAATGACTTGTATCTGCATCATTGCTGCAACCTTCTAAAGCTGTGCAGGGCCAGTCTGAAGACTCAGGAGAGTGGTGAAAAAAAGAGAGTTAAAAGGGACTTTGTTAGAGCACATTAACAGATGCACAAGGTTCTAAGGCTGCAGTTAGGGTCAGACATGAAAAACTCAGAGTGTTCTTAACATCATAATAAACAAATAAACAAACAAATAATCTCAGAAGTACAGAAACAAACAGATCTTAAGCATATCTAAAGCATCACCTCCTCTTCACCCAGAATAGCAGATTTAGCAAAAATACTTATTTTGATTTTATGTTGACTTACAGAAAATTATTGCCTGAGAAATCTTTGGCTTCACAAATATACTTTCCCCTACACCCATTGCTTCAGTATTTTGAAATGTATTCACTTTACAATTGAATATTTAATATGAAGACAAAGGAGGCAAATAGTTTTTAGAACTATACCCCAAATTGTGCATGCAAAAATGAACTTGAATGCATTGAAAAGACTTGAAGGTTGGAACAATTTTTACACTTTAGTATTGATTCTTAAATGAAGAATGAATATTTTACTTGCTAAGACTAGCTCCTATTACAGCTCTTACTGTAATGCTAACTTTAGCATAATACTTCAGCTTCAAAGGTTTTTAAAATTTGGGAAGGCCTCTGAACATATAGTTTACTACAAAAGTGACTCTTTATTTGTACACTTCGCAAGTTCTCTCATCAAATTCACTGTGGTCATAGGAAACCAACACAGATAACTAGCATTCCTCTACAGTGAGAAATTCACAATAATAAAATAACCAGGGAACGTGTTATCCAGCCAGAGTTTTAAGTATATAAAGTTAATCCCAATTTCTTTTGAACCTTTTTGTGCCGCTGGTACACTATTGTCTTTATAACACTTCTGTAACTTCATAATGAAAATCACAGAATCGTAGGGGTTGGAAGGGACCTCAAGAGATCATTGGGTCCAACCCCCCTGCCAAAGCAGCTCCCCAGCTCATATCACATAGATAGGCATCCAAACGAGACTTGAATCTCTCCAGAGAAGGAGACTCCACACCCCCTGGGCAGCCTGTCCCAGGGCTCCCTCACCCTCACTGGGGAAAAGTTCTTCCCCATGTTGGTGGGGAACTTCCTGTGCTCCAACTTGAGGCCATTGCCCCTTGTCCTGTCCCCACAGACACTGAAAAGGGGCTGGCCAATTTCCCCTGCATCCCATGTCTAAGATATTTATAAACACTAATTAGGTCCCCCCTAAGTCTTCTTTTCTCCAGGCTGAACAGTCCCAGCTCACCCAGCCTTTCCTCACAGGGGAGATGCTCCAGGCCCTTCATCATCTTTGTAGCTCTTCTCTGGACTCTCTCCAGGAGATCCCTGTCTTTTTTATACCAGGGAGCCCAGAACTGGACACAACACTCCAGGTGGGGCCTGACCAGGGCAGAGTAGAGGGGGAGGATCACTTCCTTTGACCTGCTGGACACACTCCTCCTGATGCACCCCAGGATCCCATTGGCTCTCTCAGCCACCAGGGCACACTGCTGGCTCATGGCCAACCTGTCATCAACCAGGACCCCAGGTCCTTCTCCACAGAGCTCTTTTCCAACAGGTCACCCCCAGCCTGTACTGATACAGTCGGTTATTCCTCCCCAGGTGCAAGACTCTCCACTTGCTCTTGTTGAATTTCATTAGATTTCTCTAATGAAATAAATAAATAAATGATAAAAATATAAAATAAATAAATAAAATGATAAAAAGTGACTACTGAAAAAGGGAGCAAAGCAAATATTACAGAAAACTCAGTGAACAAAAGCTAAACTGTCCGGTGACATGTGTGTTCCTGCCCTTGAAACGTCCACATGGAATTGTAGAGGGAATTCAACTACTAAACTGAGTGCAAGATAGACTAAATATGCTGGAGTAATTACACACAAAGAACCAGAGAAATAGCTGTGGACAACTCCTGCAAGTAATTGCAAGCATCAGAAACAGTGCCCTATCTTCATTAGTTCCATATGAAGCTTCTGCATATATCACAGCAGCGGTTTTCATCTTTAGCTCACTGGCTGCAGGGCATCAGCCTGCATGTGAACTCAGCAGTCTTAGTACTCTACCTCTTCTGGTTTCTTTTGTGTCTTTAAATCAGCAACACAGTGTCAAAAGCACCACGTATTTGACAAATACAAGTTGGTTTTTAGTGGGTTTTTTTGTTTGTACTTCAGCTAGTAGGCCATAAAGCACCCTCTAGTGAAGTGTTTCATGTTTTCTCTCCAGAAACCTATCGTCTCTTCCTCTTTCACAAGGCAAACAAAAAAATTCAAGTGTTCCACAACCCTTGCCCCTCTCACAAATCCTGATTTCTCACTTTTACCCACATTCCCCCCCACACCCTCCCTGCCCCCTTTTCCAGTTCACATAGTCTGGATTCAAATCCTCTTCCAGAAAACGCGAATAAACTAGTACCAGCCATTTTTTTCCTAACATTAACAGTCATGTCTCTTCAAAACCTTGTCTTCTTTCTTCCCCAGCCTGCAGGCAGTGCCACCATAGCCTGCAAGATTGCTTGCAGCAATCTTAATTCATCCTCACCAACCAGTACCACGCTTAACTGATATGGTCCTTGCACCCAGGTGGGCAAGACAGCACCTCTGGTGACACTCAAGAGACCTCAGCTCCCTTTTATTTATTTTTTTTTTTAATTCTGAAGTGCTTCTGCACTGAGCAAAACTCAATCCCTAAGGTAAAAAAAAGTGGAAATTATGTCAGTAAATGTGATGGTTTGGCCCTGACTAGAGACCAAATGCCCACCAAGCCACTCGCTCACTCCCAGAGGAGAAACAGCAGAGCCACCGTGGGTTGGGATAAGGACAGTTTACTGCCAAATATCAAAGTGAATACAGAACAATAATGGCCAGTTACACAAACACCCAGTGCTCACACAGAGTTACCTTACTGACCTGATGGTTACAGAGGGCTGCCCAATAGTAAGAACCAACTGACCCGACATCCCAGCCACACTCCAACTGTCTAGAGGCAAGAAACAGCCCCTACTTTCCCAATCAGCTGCTTTTATGGGCAAGTGGTGTCAGGTGCTGTGGAAAACAGCTCACCTGGGCTGACTCAGCTCACCTGTGTTGGCTGATTGGGGAGGTCAACCCTGGCCTGGCCAGAACCAGGACAGTAAACTATTTGGATGCCTCAATATTTACTACCTGCTAGAAACAGAGAGGAGAAAACAAATACGATCAGAATGTGAAAGACCATCAAGCCACATGGAACAAATGACCGTTGTTTTGTCTATTTTAAGTTAAAAATACATAAATTGTAAGTAAGGGGGCCAGATAACCATCTATTCTAGCAGAAGCAAGCTCTGGGGCTTTGTGTATATGATGAATACATATGCCTGCTGACTTGTTAGGAGAAGAAAACAGTGTAAGAAGTGGATGTTCCTACAGCAGGACACAATTTGCCATTTTTGTAACCATGGCCAAGCTGCAGTGGAATAATTCAGTAAGGATGTTGTGCAGGATTTGTCCCTCCTCGGTCTCTTTTCTATTGTAAATGCCAAAGATGTGTCAACATGGACTGCTTTTCACTTTTAATTTCCCAAGAAAGCACTTTCAAAAAAGAAGATGAGGACACCGTGAAAAAACTGCCACTTGTTTCTGTCAGTGAGAGAACACCCACCATTCACAGACACAGTAAATGTCTGCTTTCATTCCTTGCTATAACCAGCCTGTATTTCTCCCAGTTTATAACACTGCATGCAACGCTAGACTAAAGAAACATCTTTCCCACTCCCCTCCCAAAAACAGATACCAGCTGGCACACATGGAAGTGTACACAGTGGTGCCTCATGCTTTCCATTATTCAAATGCCACATCTTTATTTAAAAAGAGAAAAACAAAACAAAACATTCTCACCCTCCCAAAAAAACCACTTATGGCTAACACACTCTTTTCTTTCCAAATTCAGAAAAAAAATATGTGCATTTTCTTCTGAGAGAAGATCATGGTGTTACTTTCTATTTTACCAGATTTTTTTTCCTACAAAACCGTATTGGGGAAGGGGGGGGCTATTCCCCCTCTGTTTTAGCCCACCAAGGCCTTCTCACATTTTCAGTGAAGTTGCTGAACTTAAAGAAAATGTGGACACTACTGCTCTTTTCATAGAGCTGGCATTTTGGAACAAAAGCCAGCTCAGTATTGTCTTTAATCAAAAAAGCAATAATGCATCTTAAATTTTGTAATAAGAAAATTCTGTCACTCAGTTTTGTATCTCAAATTTTAAATCAATGTCGTATTTTAGTAAATGGCATGAAAAGAGTGACTCTCTGCAGTTTCTTCAAGCATGCAGTTAGAAGCAATCACCATTTGCATTTCAGGAACTCTCAGGTTCTCTCCAGCTTTCCATCACTGTTTTGTTGAATGTCATTCCTCACTAGCTGTCAAGCACTTTGCATTTTCCAAAAAACCAGTCAAATTATAAAGGAGACTTAACAAGGTCTTCAGTACATAACTGTCAGTCCCTATTTAAAAAAAAAAAAAAATTAATATCAGGAGCTGTTTCATTTTGCTGCATTTTCAAGGTAGTTGTTTGTTGCTTTCTCAGCCACACCTGGAAAAATCCCAAACCCACCTGAATTCCAGGGTAAAATGCGTTATATCAAAACGTATCTCAGCATCATACATTACCAATGTTCAGAACGTGAGAGTTTGAGATTTGTTGAAAAAAAAAAATTATGTACTGCAAACTTGCTTGAATCACAGCAGTGTAACTGGAAACACTCACATTTCAGAAAACTTGTATCTGAATTTTCCAGTTAGCTTCCAAGTCATTAAAAAACACAGTTTCATTTTCAGGTGCCAATGGTCCCAAACATAGGGTAAGTTTGCCAGCTGGACCCACCTTCAAGATAAAACTACAGGCACATGGGCCATAGGTTTCCTCATAATTTTGTTGGATTTTAACTGAAGACATTTCTTACATCACAGCTTAAAGGAAGGAAACATCAAGTAGAGTGATAACTCCCTGCCATAGACAGGACCAGTTTGTGTGGACAGACCTACGCACAAGACAACTGTTGTGCTGACACCATTTCTGAATCTGAGTCTTTCATCTCCCTTGGAAGGAAATTCTCTTAAACAACATTCTTAAACCATTAAAGGAAAGAAAAAACAAGATCAAGCACTTAGAGAATAATTTTCAGAAACTGCTGCTGTCTTTGTAACACATATGAGTATTAATAAGTATAAATGTATTTATGTTTTGGGGCGGTTTATTGGTTTTTTTTTTCTTCAGTAATGCCTGGGCATAACTTACCTAAGTCTGTAACTACCTTCCCATGGAAAACACCCAGCATGTTAAAGATATTTCTACACCCAATAAACACCAGAAATAGAATTCTGCTAATGGTTTAGGAAGCATGCAAAAATGCAGGTAGGAAAATTGGTGAATACAACCCAAAAAGGACAGAAGAACCTGGAAAAACCCTCACACCAATAGTTCAACTGTGCTACAAAATAAATCCCAGTAAAAATAACTTTCCTTCATAGAAAGTAGAATAAATTCTAAGTAACAATGTAGCAGTATATTTTTGACATGCATCTCCTTGCCCTGTTAACATGCATGTATCATTAGAAGGATGGAACTCCGAATCCTTAGAAATTTATAAAAGGGAAACATTGATTACACTAAAAAAAATGTATTATAGTTATTTCAAACTGCACCTATATTATTAATTGATGTTTAATGTCTAACAAAATGCAGTTATGAAACTGACAGATTGCTGGATTGTTATCTCCCCTAATTTCTTTTTAATAGATTAAAGAACACCACTCTGCTATAGACATCATTATAGGTACAGGGAAGGCATTTGATTTATAATGTTTCTAAATAGAGAGCACTGTGATAAATTACCACTTCAGAAGATCAGTAGATTATTGTATTGTGGGGTCTCTTTCCTATTTATTCACTTTTAAAGCTATGATTCCAAGAAGAAAGTTCTTGCAGATGTTTCTGGTTTTACAAGAAAGATGATCTGAAAATCATGGTTATCTCTTTGTCAGCCTGGGCCAAAAAAGTAGCATGTTGGTGAGCCTCTAAGGGAAACCTTGTGGGGAAGCAATGCCTCCTTCTTAGTGCAAGGTTTCAGTTCCCTTGGGTAGGTATACCAGGGCGGTCCTCAACCCAGGTGAATTCGATGTCTTTATGACAAGGGAGGAATCAGATTTTAAAATGAGGATGATGCAAGGAGATGGGAAGAAGAGGTGATCAGGAAATGTGTGTTGTCAATACTCATTCTCAAAAACCCACCAGAAAAGTTTGCACGTATGGGAAGAAATGTGTGGGCATGGTTTTGTGTTGATCTGAGGAGACACATACCTCCTCAGAAGAGAGGACCTCAGACATCAGCTCAGGAAGTCCACCTTTAGAAACCTCAGCAATTCTTGAAGTCTGTGTAAATATGTTCAATAGGAGAGGGTTCAAAGCTTCTTTAAGCAGTCATTCCAGTTCATAGTGTGCACAAATATGTGCTAACACACATATGAATATGGTATTTTCAAGTTTGACAGAAACAGGTTATTTTAAACAAATCTAGAATTTACTATTTAAAACTGTTCTGCTAAAAAATAATAAAATAATTAATTCTACTTTTCAAGTTGGCAGTATATTCTTTTGAAATTATTTTTTTATATCTATAATGGCATGTTTTCCTATGGATTAATAAAACCATAACCAAGGGGAACCATTACTAGCAACATGAGTCCCGGGTATCGGACAGCTAAGTAAGAGCAGATCGCTCTTCTCTCGATTGCAGGGGTTTTAAATGTGAAGATCTCTGTAATTGAATGTCATGCAGAATAATATGCAAAGCATCATGCTTTTTTTTTTTTAGAAGATCAGCAGGAGCTTAGTGCCATCGGAAAGGATGTGACAGTACAGAGTTTGAGAAGCTATAATGTTTACCCATCAAAAGTCTACAAATGCAAATCACAGTAGGACTCAAAATGGAGCCCTGGGGGAATCAGAGAATAACTGAAGCCCAGCTGGAATGTAAAATCCTCTGGAGCAACAAATTCAATATGGCAGGATAAAAAAAAAAAAGAAAAAAAAAAAGATCTGAATGGAATAAAGCCTTGCAAGCAGACTGGTGCAAACTGGCAAACACAGTAGTAAAAGCTATGGTCAGCAATGAAAACCAAAGTACAAAGGAGTGTCACCAGTATAAGAATGGAGACCTAAAGCAACATTTACCTAATTATTGCAAATTAAAACTAGGACACTGTCATCTTTTTCCAAGAGGTTTTGATTTGTTAACGTGCACGTTAGCTAATACTTCCGTCTCCTGTTGTCCACGCAAAACTAAGCTTCCTATACATCTTCATAATCAGATATGTGTAATGTCCACTTACCAATCAGTTTCCAATTAAAAGACTATTTCCAAATAATATGATCCTGCTAACTGAATTTCCAAGCGAGCCCTTGGCATGATACTTCATGAGCAGTCCTTCCATCCATCAGTTATTTTGCTGTCAGGTTTGCTGCAGGCTGTGCCGAGCAGATGGCTGTGGATGCCGCTTGAATTCAGACTGCTGGTTCCCGTGCAAGCAGGCACAGAGGAGACGGGACCGAAGATTTCCATACAAAGCACACTTAAAATTAACCCACAAGATGTCACTGTTGCTCCAGAGAAATTTAGCAGTCGGAGGATTTTTCTGGGCATAAATTGAGACGGGGGTGGGGATTTGACTCTGGCAGGTGTCACCACTCAGACCTTCTCTTGCAGTTCCACCACTGTGCCAGCCCTCTCTCCAGCCTTCAAGGTCAGGGAGCTGTAACTAGCAGGGGCCATCAAGAAACCTCACCTAACAGACAGGAGGAAACATCTCCACACTTACAAGGGCATCAGGCCTTCAGAGACATGTTGCCTATCTGTCTTAGGGTCGAAGAAGGTTCCATGTTTTGTAGTCATGGGACCATGGGGTGCCCCTGGGCCCCAGTATCACCTGGACCATGGCCTCCACTTGAGGGCATGCAGGCAAGGTCTTGACCCCATTCATATCAACAGGAGGTTTAATTACTGTTCCTTGTTTTTCTGAATACAACACGTGCCCACACCTTTAAAGAAAACATACAGTATGGAGAAACAGCAGTGCTACCTTCCCAAAGGTCATCAGTTCCTCCTTCCTTCTGCCATTTCCTCTCCACTGGCTGTCCTATTTCCTTGCCTCTTGTCATATCTCCATGTTGGATAAAATTAAGCTTACGCTTTTGCACCGGCAGGAAAAGCCGGTAAAGTGAAGGCAGCTGGTCCCTGTAGCTTCCAGACACCAGTTTCAGCCACCTCAGTGAGCTGGGAAACCAAGCTAACAGGAAACACAAATGCACTGCTGATCACAGCACTCAAGAACAACCAAGGTCTCTTCTGGGGGCTTGGCTTTTTTAAATTTTTCAATGAAATATCCACAGCAAAAATAAATATTGATGTAAAATATTCTAGAACATACAATTGTGGAGCATTTGAACCCACACCTCTGAAATTTTAGCCAAAAAGGGGGCTTACAGCAATTACTCTGTATGCAAACACATCTTCTCCAAATATTCCAACACTTGTAGGGGCACAGATACAGACTACACAAGAGCACATCCTCACAGTGTCATAATATCAAGCTTCCCTACACAGTTGTCTATGGATTAACTGTGCCAGTTTATTTTTCCCAAGCTGTAGATAGGTGAGGTTTCTCTAAGAGAGAGAAGTGGCTCATGTCTGTGACTGTTGGAATAATTCCACTGAAACTTCTCAGCACCCCTGCTGCAGATGTCCCAGCTATCTCCATCAGTGCAATGAACTAACTCTCTTCCTCAGGAGCACTGAGTTTCCCTTGGGCTGATGTAGACACCGACGTGCTCAAAAGCAAAAATACTTAATTTTCTTGTTAATCCAGTCTCAGCAACAGAAACCACATCTGCACTGCTTTCCATCATTCACCCTTCATTCCCCTCCAAGATAATGGGTTTTCTGGAAATAAAAACATCAAGGTTTTGTGATTTCAAACACCCTGATAGAACAGTCACACTGTCTTTTGCTATGGAAGTGATCCCTGGCTACTGCACTGGCAGGGCTTTCTAAGAACTGGAAATATAATGAGCAGAAATCTGCTTTCTCACATCAGGCTGCTGGTACTGCTGGCTGCATCTCTGCTGTATTGGATGCAGAAGTTGCTCTCAGTATCTATATATTAGAAGTCCTCCATATAAACGAGTGTGACTGGAAGAATCAGACTAGGTTTGATATGACTCAAAAGAAACCTGGTTTCTGGCCCACTGGTATCCTAACCGCTATTCTTCTGGGTAAGATCGTCACAGAGGTAATGCAAAGAAAATCACAACCTGCATAAAAATCATGGCTTTTAACCTATGTGCTGCAATGGCACTCCTGGGTTTGCTGCAAGTCCTAAGAGCAAGCCAAAATGGCAGACTAAATGGACAAACCTAGGTGAGGTAGAGCAGTTCTCAGTACGCCCACTTAACTCTGTTTTCATCTGAATGCATTAAAAAACTCTCCAGAACTGTGTCAGTGTCTGTGTCCAGAGATATATGCATTTACAGAGCACACAAGGCTTCCACTAAATAAATTATGGGATCTCTTCTGGGCCGAGGAGTCCCTGAAGATTATTTGTCCAATGCCAGTGAATCACTGCTGTGTCATGCAGGGAGCTGTATAGTGTGGACTATCAGACCCTCATTTACTTAGTGGGGACGTGACAATAAAGTTGCCCCGCTGATCACTGGCAAGCGTCACAGTCACATATCACACAGCTCTGGGCACGATGGCAATTCTGTTTCCTTACAGGAGGTTATAGCTGGCATCAATCGTCCTCTGTGCCTGTGGAGGTGGCCTGAGGCTTGCAGGTGGTGCATTTCAGCCTGTGCCTTGAGCATCTCTGCCATGCTACGGGCAGGCAAGGGAAAGGAGGAGAAAACAACTGGCAGCTGCCAGTCAGAAGCTGCAGGCGTGGGCAACGTGCGAGTGCACAAATGGAGACAAACACAGTTAATGGAGGAGTTATGTTTGGAGAACAGTTGCTTGCCTGAATGGACAGATTAGTGCTTGCCTGATATTTGGCTCCTTTTAAATCAAAAGCAGGACCTTGCGCAGTGAGGTCTGTGGCTATAGCCTTACAGGATTTCTTCACAAGCAAATACAGCTTTGGAATGGACATCTGTTCTCTGAACTGGATAGCAACATATCTAATATTAACTTTACTTTAAAGATTATTTAATTTTTTGCTCTGCATTTGTCAGCAGTTCCTATAAATATTCCTAATACTAGATTAGTACAGAAGAAGTGGAAAAGTTGGGTTACTCCATTTGAATATGGTAGGTTATCTTTTCAGTAGACAAATGACTCACTGAATACTGAGCTTTCCTGGAAGATTGACCTGCTATATTAAGAAACACAAAAGCCACTTGACAGTTATGTCAAAGACATGGTAACCTTATCTTCCACTTTTCTAAAAGAAAGAATGACCCAAGGATCCTGCCGCATGAATTGCTTTTCATTATCCAGGGGAGGTCTTTACCCATCACATTACAGAATCCTTTCATAGTATTACAGTTCATTTCCCCCCCAGGTGCACTCCACTGTGCTTGATATTAATTATTTCTGATAGTTAACATTTACTGAAAGGGATCATAATGGCCCTCCCAGTCATAGTGAAAGGAACTAATACTTCAGGTAAACAAAAAGAGCTTTGTCCCTAAGAGAGAAGAGATATGCAATATGTGAAACACTGACTTCAGAGCGAGCTGGCTGCTCTGCATTAGCACTCTGCTTTAGTACCATATGTGGGTACCTGAAAGAAGCACAAGTCATTACCTCTTTCTTGGGTGGGCTGAGATCTGGTATGGAAAGGCAGAGCAAAGTAATCAGATGTCCATTCTGTGTAACTGCCTCCTTGTATAACCATCCAGGTGTTAAAAAAATCACACATTTGAATAGAAACATTTTTATGATGTCCAACTTGCAGCAATGTAGCTGAGAAAGATCTCAGTGTCAGTCTTTCCCTAACCACAGTGATGGTCCCCTCATACAAATAAATAAAAATCAAGGTATTGCATGATGCTTTCTCAAAATCGCTTACATTTTTCTCATTCTTACATTAAAACTTACCCTTGTGGAAAAGTTCCTAGAGCAAGCAATCCCAGCAGATATGAGAGGGATTTGGACAGGAGAAAGGCTCTCCTTGTGCCTCTGTGAGTTTAAGAATGACTATTTTAAATCACAGCAAAAATCTGTCCAGGATACTGTCTCTGATGATAGATAATAGCCAAGCATAGGGACTTAGATCAAGCATGCAGTCATATTTCTCTTCTGCACCCTCCCAGTTTCTAGCAGCGTGCAGCTGAGGGATTTCAGAAAGCAAAGATGTGATCTCTGAATTCAGGAAATGAGGAAATGGATCTTTCCTTCATGTATTTGTCTGAATACTTTTTCACCCTTATGAAAAATGTGTGGTGCCTGCAGCACCTTTGTAACCGAAGGTGCTAGACTTGACGATTTCTTGAGGTGCCTTCCAACCCCTATGATTCTGTGATTAGTTCCAGCAGGATGTGTGAAGCAATGATCCTCAGTTTTGTTTGCTTGTGCTTCCCCTCAAAGGACAGGAACTCAGGTTCCTCCACCCTGTGCACCCTTCAGTTCTCACCCTCACAGGCAGCGAGGTTCCAGCAGCCCAGCAGATGTGTGACCAACTTCACCCAACACCTGACTCTGAATTAATGAGCTGTGTTAAGAATCACATCTTCATAACTCATTAAGCATTTCACATTTCTATAGGGAGCCTCAGCTGTACTACATAGCTAGTGCTATTTAGGCCTGGAAAGGCCATGAGGAGCAAGAGAAGGAGGAAGCAGCAGCTCTGAGCAAGGGGAGCACTGGGCTTCTGTTCGCTTGGACCAAGGAAACCACACTGCTTTTGAACTCTGCAGGCAGATCTGTGAACTGTGTTTAATGCTTCAGGGAGAGTTATACAACTAACCAAACAACCCCCTTTTTTTCCCAGTAGTTTTGCAAAATTTAGGTTTAGATTTAAATTTAAGGGAGTGTGTGGTCCTAGCTTGTGTTCTACTTACTCAAAACCCACAATGATACCAGGTCTCTAGGTTGCTGCTGAAAAACTGAAATCCCACCAAGAGCTCTTAGAATCACAGAATCTCCTGAGCTGGAAGGGACCCATAAGGACCATCGAGTCCAGCTCCCAGCTCCACACAGGGCCAGCCAAGTCAGAGCATGGGACTGAGGGCATTGTCCAGATACTTTTTGACCTCAGTCAAGCTCAGTGCTGTGACCACTTCCCTGGGGAGCCTGTGCCAGTGCCAGACTACCTTCTCAGTAAAGAACCTCTTCCTAATATCCAACCAAACCACCCCACCAAGCTGTTCCCTCAGGTTCTATAGAGGAAATCAACGCCTGCCCCTTAGCTCCCTCCTCATCAAGAAGCCACTGACAGTGATGGGGTCTCCCCTCAGCCTCCTCTTCTCCAGGCTCAACAAACTGAGGGACTTCAGCCTCTCCTCATAAGGCTTCCCCTCCAGACCCTTCACCATCCCCATTGCCTTCCTGTGGACACTCCCCAACAGTTTTGTGTCCCTCTTGTGCTGTGGCAAACAAAGCTGAACCTAGTACTTGTGTTCTTTGTAGGGGGATATTGACATTGCTCATGTCTTGGTTATCAATGCAAAATACAGGGGAAGAAATCCTGTCATTAAGACAGTGCTAAGTTTTCCCATCGGATTAGAGAAGTCAGGCCCTGTTGTCATATCAATGTCCAGGTTTTCTGCTTGATACCATAACTGTCAGAAAAAGTGGTCATGGGAATTAGCATTTTCCTTGTGTTTGCCATAAAGATGTGCATGAACAGGTAGGCATTTAATCACCTCCTTTTGAGCTGGCCCAGCAGAGATCTTGCATATATATCTGACCTGAAATTGTGTTTAAATTTGGGCTAGTTGCAGAAAGCTAAACTCAAGGTAAGTGCCAGCAGAATTTCAGTTTATTCTGGAATGGAAAATACAAGGACCCTGGCTTTCCTCTCACTACTGTTCTGAAGTTTTAGCACTCGTTAAGTACTTTACTTGGGATGCTCCTAAACAATCTGAAGCCTTAAATAACGCTATTACCAGGGCAATAAAGTGGAATTTTTGTAGATTGTTTAGGATCCCCACAGAATACATGGCAGGGAGAAGGGGAGCGAAGCCCGCTGGATTGAAATATAAAGTGAAATTGGAATTGAAGCAGTTAGGGAACATTGCTGAGCTGAATGGCAGTTCAAAGAACCCTCACCAAGTGATGTATAAAAACTTCAATACAGTTTTAGTTTAGGCTTGGCTGCACAAAGAATTATGTACTAATAAACCGAATCATCAAAAATAGTTTCAATGTTCATTTCTTTTGACTTAATATCTGTAAACTCAGTTTCATCACATTCATTTAAACTTGTGTGTTGTGATGTTACACATGACAACATATTTTGAGGAAGTACAATGTTGGAGTGTTTTTTTCCTAGCATGGTAGTTCTCTACCATGACATTTTTTAATTAGGGACTCTTTACATACTAGAGTGTAGAGCGTTCAGTATTAAAGATGCAGAGGGAAATGTTGAAAGGACATGAAGAGATCTAGATGCATAACACTATCTGCTGAAATATTCAAGAACATTGCTGAATTCCCTTATAAGGGACTAAAACTTACTGGCTCAAACTACTTACATGTGGTAACTGCTAGAGGATTTAATTGGGGCAAGCCCTGTTTACCTAGCCCTCTTACAGCAGAACAGGGAAGAAAAGGTGACTATCACAAACTAGAAAGTATTTTAGCATCGTCCGCATATACAATCTGGCAGTGAGAGGTACTGCTCTCGTTAGATGAGACTTGAAGGCACTTTCCTCCTTGTCCTTTTCTTTCATTGCACTGTGCAGTCAGCAAATTGAGCAAGAGATGAGGCAAAAGATGCTCAGATTCTGTTTTGAACCCCCAGGACCCAGCCCTCTGTGCCAGCTGTCCCCGTGTAACACACCTTGCAAAGAAAATAGGAGGAGTCAGTAGTGGCAAAGCCAGGTTGACTTTATGGCTCCACCTGCTTCAGCTCACTAAATCAAAATTACAGCTGCAGATCATAAACTTTATGAAAGCCATACATTTCTGTTGGTCAACGACAAGGGTGAGCATCTTTTTGTTAGAATTTCACAGCAGGTTAAACAAGAGATAGCTATTACAAATGGTCTTTTTAAACTAAACCAACAACAAAAATATCAAGATTTTACAGTGGTGATACCAGAAAGGAAGTTCATTTCATCCCTCATGTAAAAGAAGTAAAACGTTAAAGCTTGCTATTTCTATTTCAGACTGGAAATGTATTAGTGATCCAAACAACATGACCAGGTTTTTTCCTGACTACATGTTTTAATCTAATAAAAAGATATTATCTCCAGAAGCCCTACCTCTTCCCAACCTCACACCATCACACATACAACAGTATTCTCTCTAGTTACTCTACATGAAGCATCCCTTGGAGCAAGCAGCAGGTTTTGGAAATTGCCATTGTTTCTGAAGTCAGTGGCAATAGAGCCTTTAGACAGCAATTTTGTTTTCTAAATACAACTGATGATTTTTCAGTGATAACAGATAACACAGCTCCAGCATATTTCATGGAGACTGATCAGATGAGACTTTTGCCTGTCCCAGCATACCAAACGTCCCTCAGCAAGGACATAATTAAGATTTCAGACAGCCTCTGCAGGACTACACTTAGTTCTCTGCCCAAGCCTGCACCTGAGAAGCCCACCCTTGTCTCACTTCCATGTTACGTGGGAAGTTACTTTTAATTAGCATGTGCAAGGCTGAATTCTGATTGCTTCTCTTTGGAAGGATAGAGGCATCTACTCAGAGTTTACTGAAAGTTCATCTAGTTATCAAGAGACAACCCTAGCAGTGAACCCTGAAGACAGTGGTCTTAAGGCTGGGATGTTGCCCATCTAACCCCACCAGGGAGATCCAAGCATGCCAGTCTCTGAGACTGTTGATTAGGAAAATAAACCACACACACAGGCATTAAATGGTCCACTGTGGCAGTACAGTATTAGTCTAGGCTGCACTGGAACACAGTGCCTTCATTACATTTCTATGATAAATATCTCCCTCGAACTGCTGCAATTATCAACGGACTTGATTAAGGGATTGATTTGAATGCAAACAGCATAATTGACCCAGGAGAAAAGATTAATGGATATGGCCAACTCAGCCTTTAAATAAGTGTGTTACAAATAGATGGTAGCATAGGGAAATGTCACCAGTCACAATTTATTATTTTGCCTTTCTCCTTCAAATGAAAAAACAAAAGTAAATTTGCATTTGTTGCATGCAGCATATACACAATTTTCCAGCATATGATGCCTTTTCACATAGTCTTCAAAAGTTTTAAATGGGTCATTTTATTTAGCACATCCATAAAGTCATGATATATATTAGTTGGGACATAAAAATAAAAAAAAGTAAGTAATGAACATTTAGCCAGAAGCCCTTTTATAAACAGTGGCAAACAAGAAGATTATTGGAATAATACTTCAGCTTGTTGTCACTTTCTACTGAGGAGGGGAAAAATGAATCTTGAGACTAGAACTTTCTGAACTGCAGAGATCTGGTTTCTGAAGCATTCAAAGGGTATTAAACTTTCCATGCAGTGTATCTTTCAAATGCCTGGGCCATCCATCCTGTATTTACTGCAGTTTCAGCCCTGCATGGACTTAAGATTAATAGCAGTTAGCGTTCCTTTTGTGCTTTTCATCTACAAATTACCCTATGCATAACATCTAACACATCTTCTCAAACCTTTGTGAGACAGGTCAGTGAGGGTTGGTTTGGTTCTTTTTAATATTATCCCTGATGTTAAAGATGGAGAAACTCAATAGTGAGGCAAAGTCTTAAGTCTTAAGTTCCATGTGTCAAAGCAGTTTTGATGTGGGTCTAGCTGGATCCCATTGATGGATTAAGTGGAGAAGACCCTGTCCTCCAGACCTCTGCCTGAAGCACCTCCCTCAGGTCTCACATTGAAGGCTCTTGAGACTGGCCTGTCCTCAGCTCAACTTCTCAATTTAAATTCACACTATTTCCCTGCCTCATGTAGCTGCAAGGGCTGCTTCAGAAGGCAGCTTCTAAAAGTATGCTTCTGTATCAGAACCCAAGTTATTCATCCGGACACCTATGCCTCTTGTGGGCAAGGGGAAGGAGGGACAAAGAAGCATGGGAAACCACACTCATTGTCAAAAGGATGGGACCGGATGCAAAACATGGAATTTTCAAAAACTAATTTCAGAAGACTATAAATGAAAGTGTTTCTCAGTTAAATTTCTGAACATCATGCGGTAAGCCTAAAAATCTGTAATGTCCTTAACTATTTAATTCCACTATTGCAGAGCCTGGGACTTGGAAATTAATTCCGTGTGGCTACTTAGCAACTTTAGCATTTGCAACAGCAAAGGCTTCTCATATTTTCCCATCAATATTTATTCTTATGTATCTCAATGTAAGCACAGTCTCAAGAATAAAAATTGCATCAAGAAGTACACAGCAAAGTGAGTTAATAAACAAAAGAAAGTATAGCATCCCTTGGTTTTGTTTGAGTATACCTTGCAAAGACTAGTCCCTAATCTGTTCTTCTAAGCAAACTAAAGATGAATTTGGTTAATCTACACAAGAATAACTAAGATAATACATTTACTGAAATGACAACATCTATCTTGCATCCTAAAATTGCTGATGATGGATGAGTGACACTCTGAAAGGTAAGGAGACTAATAGCATTGCTCTCCTTTATCCTGGAGCACCAGGTGAGCCTGCTCACTTCCCACTATGCACTAATCTACTCTGTAAGATAATATTGCACAGATTTGCATTGTTTTATTTAAAACTCAAGTATTTCCTAAAACCCCAAAGGAAACAAGTTGTTGGCTGGGGTGTTTTTCCCACATAAGAAACAGAGGTACATTTACATTAGCCTGAAGTTGATCAAGCAGCATGAAAAACCTACACTCACCTCTATTTGCATCATGGCTGCTTGGTTTGTAGTGGTACCATTTCCATTTCTACTGCTAGAAGTCACTCCATTCTTAGTGTCACTCAATCCATTTCATACTGAAAAACAGGTCTCTAAAACACCATCATTTTAGTCTGTATCAAACCAAAACAGAATAAGATTTTAAAAAAATTAAAAAGTCACTTTGCATTGAAAACAAAAAGCCCTCAAAACTGAAACCCCACACTTGGTATGTCTCTTGCCTTGTCGTCACCTCAACTCTGCAGCTATTAGAAATGAGACAGTTATAAACTAAATGCATCTTTAACCTAGTGAAAAATAATTCAGACAGACAGCAGCCTGTGCTGCTTGGCACCTCACAAATACTTGTGAATTTTTGAGACTTGCTTATAGCCCCCAGTTGCGGAGATTGGCAATGAGCAACACGCAATTCGATATGGATTTTAGGTGAAGCCATCTACTGGGTGAAATCACACAGATTCTATACCTTTATTACTGCAAACGTGGCAAGCTAAAAAACTGCTCATTGGTTACACACACTGTTCACACCACACTGATTAGTTAGTGATTATAATGAGTTCTGATAAACATATAGCTACATATCCTTAGTTTACCTTTTTAATGCCTAAAAGCATCTGCGCACCGGCTGTTTTGACCATTTTATTATGGCTGGTTCTTAACATGTTCTGTTACTCCCAAGTTTTCATAACTTCTTGGTTTAGGGCAGTCTGCACCCCTGTCACCAAGGCCGCTGTGTTTTGAGAATGTGATTATTAGGATCCTCTCAGCATGACTAACTTTTCCTGTCTCATGAGAACATAAGGATGTTGTCAGGGCCTGTGTCTTGGGTGAAGAGAACTAGGCCGCTGGCAGGCCTGCTGTCTTCCCCAACACCCAGTAACCCCAAGCCAATACCTGCCACCAGCCGAGCAAGCGAGCACAGCATGCCACCCAGCAACTCCACCAGCTGAAAGAAAACACATGAGATTAAATTTGAATATGAAAGCTGGTTTGTAGTAGAGCATATTCTTTGTCCAGACTGGATAAACGCATTGCTGGGAAACCTAGGATTGCATGTTTGAGAAGACTGTCTTGCACTTCTGACCCTTCAGCACCTCTAGTGAGACTGAGCTACATGAAAGCCATGTTAGCCTTTATGAGCTAAACATTTTAGGAAGAAAACCAGCTCTAGACACAAAATCTAAGAATCAGCTTCAGCTGTATCTTTTTTCAAAGGCCACTTAACCAGTGTCTCTTGTTTTTTCATATTCATGCACCTACAGTACAGATGAAGAAAGAACAGATCAAAAAATACCACAGAATGGTACCACTTAAAACAGGTCATAGTTATCAGGTATTCAGTGGCTTATTTAAAGTCACTACTTTTTTACTACTAGGTATTTCTAAATTTAGTTGTTGTTAATCAATGACATAGGCAGTCTGAAATGTTTCAGCTGTTTGTGGCAATTCCAAGCAAAAGGAAAATCACGACTAATACCAAACACAAGTTAAAACAACATCAGTCACACAGTAACCTGAAAGGACAGGATAAGCTTTTTCCCCTCTATGAAATGGCTACTTGAAAAACATGCTAATAAATCTTCACGCTATATGAAAACTAAATTATAGGCATTGAAATAATGTAATTCTTCAATTGAACAAGCAGCACAGCTCTCCAGTTATATTTATTATGTGAAAAAGGATACAAATAGAAGTTATTTTCAAAGAATGTCTCAGCTCAAATTTCATAAAAACACATGAGTTATGGAAATGTGGTAAATGATACTAAGCATCCTCATGCATCTGCAGGACTCACACTACATGCTTTGAATATCTGAATTACTGTCCATATTTCAAAAAGCAGGTAGAGAGATGTAAGTAAGTGATACAGAAAAACAAATTTAACTTAGGACAAAATAAATTTTTCTTTTATAGAAGTCTTCAGAATTCTGCCATCTTTAAAATTGAAAAGCAGAAACAATTCCATCCTGAAAAAAAAAAAGCTGAAAAGAATTTATTTCATGAAAGTTGACTAAGTTGAATGAATTCCTGAACTCCAAGGGGGATAGAGTCAGTAGAAGGTTTATATCTGTGAATGAAATTAATATCAGCATGTAATTCCCTTGCTCAGCTTTTCTAAACCCGCCTTGTCCAGTGAGCCCCCAGTATGAAGAAACTCCATTTGCCAGCTAGGCATAGTTACTGAGGTACCTCTTTGTATGTGTACACCAACTATACAAAGACAGCAGAGCCTTCTCCTTGTGAGCAACCACTGAAAATGAAAGCAGTGTTGCTCTAACATACTCAGTGAAAAGAGGGAGGGACAAGATGTTGGCAATGTAGCTCTCTAATAACTAGGTTGAAAGAAATGCATCAATCTTTTCTGCCATATAATACAGTTAAGTATTAATTGAAGTAGTGTCTGGAATCCAAATCTTTCCTTGAGCTCAGTAGATCCTTCTGACTAGAGTCATTAATTCTCACTGCTCTAACAAATATTCACACATTTCATATAATCTGGGGTGGACTTACCAAAAAATAGAGAGAAACAAACTTTTTAAAACTAGTCTACTTACTGCTGATGGGGTTCCCAGCTCCAAACATGTTAAGTGCAAAACACCAAAGAAAGAAAGATGCACTGGTGCTCCCACATCCTGATAAAGAGCTCTAACCATAGACTTCTGGGTTTAAAAAATGCCTTTATGTCCTAGGTCTGGTTACCTTTAGTCATCTCCACAAAGGCTTCCTTGATTTTTTGTGAGGAAAACCTCAAGGACTGAAATAAAAAAGCAGGTTTATGTTTTGAGTGAATACTAGATACAGTCATTGACTTAACCAGATCTGTAATTAAATCAGACATCAAGAGACTATAGAGTTACTGATTAGCTTCTAGCTTTCAGGTGTATTTCTAAGCAACACTGCTCTGTGAGGAGCAGCTGGGTCCTAACATGGTAGCAAGGAACAGAAACCACGAGAACAAATCAAACTCACATCACTTGTACAGAGCCTGAAATCCAACTGCCCACATAACTAAACCAACAAAATAATAACTGTGGGAGGCCTTAATTGGAATATTCAACCAGCCATTTTAAAAGAAATCCAACTTGAAACACTTAATGTTGATTTTTCAAGCCAAAGCCCTTGACTGTTACAATTAATACAACTCTACCTGGGGTTCCTAGGCCATTTACTACCACGTAACAGGGATAAAATCGAGCAGGGGAACTGCAATTCAGAGCACAAAGAGCACCTTACATCTTAAAGCTAAGCAGGTAGAGGCCAACCCACCAGCCCTCTTGCAACATCTAGCAGCAATGGCTCAATACAGATACCTCAAACAATCCCACTGCCTTGAGCTAAGCTACGTGTAATCGAATATAATTCAACCACAAGGAAAACCCGGCTATTTACTTTGTGATCTAACTCAGCATAAATAAATATGGAATAATGCTTAAGCACCATTTGGCCTCAGTTATGTTTGTACCAGGACACACCTGCTAAGCCTAAGGATCCTCATCTGCACTGTATTTTCCCATTCTCTTAATCGGGGTGTGGTATTTCATTACAAGGTGAATCCTGCAATAAATATATCTTGGATGCACCCATCTTCCTCTTTAGATTTTTTTTTTCTTGCTTTCTTAACTTTTTTCTCTCTTTGCCTCCTTCAATCATTTGAAGACTCAGAGTTTAAAATATAAAATATTTATTATGTGCACACTCAGAAGAATAAACTGAAGATGCTTTGGGGCTAGAGATGCTAGCTACTTTTGAAAAATTCCAGTCATGTTTTTAAGTGAAACACTTCACATATTAAAAGAGCCACCGTACCCAGGTGCTCTGCTCCTGCAAATATTCTACCCACTTCTGATCTCTAGCTGCCCTAAACATGCTTAATTTACCTTCTATTACCTTTCATTGGCTTCGTTTTCAAATGTGTTTCAGATGAATAAATAATACAAAGATAAATGCACACAGGCAAAGTTGGCAGCTGTCAGGCTTACCACCACCACCATATATTAATGCTCTACATCTCTTCATCCATCTTTTTTTTTATGTATTACTCTTGATGACTGACTTTTGTACTAAATGTCTTAAGAAAAGATCTGAAAAGGCCACCACAGGGGGGAAAGAAACCCAAATATTCAAATGCTAAGCAACTTTTAAAAGACTGTACATTCTATATTCAAATTAGTCTTCCAATTAAAAAAGGCAAAAATTTAAAACAGTGAATCCAAAATATGCTAAGATCCACTGCTAGGCTTTTAGTTGAAATGCTAGCCTCATGCTTTCATTACCATTATGAGTGACATTTGTTGTAATAGTGATATAGTAATTCAATTACTAAGGAGAGCCTTAGAAATATGTAAGCTGCCTTGAAAAGATACAGCATTTCACGACAGGGTGCTCTCACAACAGGGTTGTAGATGCAGTTGGATGGTTTAGAAACCCAGATTTGGGTCTGGAGATCATCAATCACACTTTAATCTTATTTAACAAGATAAAAAGTATCGAGAAAGACAGACTGGGCTCTTTTAGAATTAAATATATTACATAAACAAAAAACCCAACTTACAAAGCTTCCTTGACCTCACTGGCTCCTATCAACCCCCAGTGCTACCAACCTTTCAGTGACACACCTAAACTCTTGCTGGTAACTCAGTGCTCTGATTCTGTCACCAGAGGCATAAAACTTAATCCAAAAGTTTATTGGGGCGATAGCACTGTTATTTTCCCACTGTTGTAAAATAATGAACATAAATGCTTGCTTTTCCTTCATGCACACCTTCCTTTTCTCCTTAGAATGCTTCTGGAGTATTTAAATACACCCCTGGTCACAAGCATATCACACCCTCCTACCCCCCATATGTGTGTATCCATATATTCACGTGCTCAATTATCCGTATATTCACTTGGCCTCTCTGAATCAATTGTTTGGTTTGTAACATATGTTCAAGTTGCTGCTGAAATCCTGAATTTATTTCCAGGCTTTGAAATGTTACCTGTGAGATCAGGAAAGGTGCTGCAGGATGACTACACCAATTTTCAGTTTCTCTTCTATTGGTCACCCACTCCTGACCACCTTTGGGGACAGCTTACTGAACTTGGTGGGTTGTGGTCTGATATCAGTATGTTACTACATGGTGTAGTTTTCACATTAGAGCATTGGTCATGCATTTGATATGGTATTTCTCTCATGGCTTCATATACATTTACTGGGCCAAAGTGGGCACTGACATTACTGGGCCAAGTGCTGTTGGGGGCTGAGGTCTTGCTGCAGAAATACATCCACCATGAGTTCTACCTCTTTTTCAATTGTTCTTTTGGGAACAAGGCCAGGAAAACTTGTGGAAGGAAAAAGGTGACTTGCAAAGAGAAAAGAATTTTTAAAAATGGCTTGACAGTGCTATAGAAGTACTTCCTGAGCCTCTCTCTGTGCATACTAACCACGCACTCCACATCATCCTTCATGACGGCCCATTGGAAGCATTTGTCAATGAAGCTGTTCCTATTCATGTTTTTTGAATGTTTATGGCACTTTCATTTGTACTGGACATGACATGATGTCAGTGTAGCATTTTCCCTCCCTATATCTGTGATATTATTAGTGATGAGAAGAAGGGCATGCTGTGTGCATAGTAACAGCTTTTCAAAGGCAAATAACCCAGCTGCTGTGCCTGATTTTTATTTTATAAAGGGCATCAGTTAATGATCAATTATAAAATAAAAATAATGCAAGACAGCCCAAGGTAGTTGTCGTTTCAAAAGCTGTTATGATGCAGGGAAAGTGTCTGTCTTCCCACTGTGAACTGCGTTAGGCAGACACAAAACCAGGACTGCATCTTCAAAGTAACAAGTACTTAAGGTCATGGCTGGCTTCTCTACTGTCACCCCTGCAAGCCTCCCCATAGTCTCCACTTAAACCTCTGGAAGCTGCAATGGTATAAAACCCCTCGGTTTTCTAGACCTATACCTTCTTTTTTAACTAAACAGTTTAAAGGTTTTTAGAACCATTACAACCTTCAGATACACAAAATGTGTCTTCACAGGACTCTGGCTATAGAATCGAGGCTTTTCATGAATTAAACACCCACATACCTACAACCTACATCTATGTACTTGTCCCATCTCTCTGTCCCCCTTGCCAGTCCCCAGACAGTTGCCTTTAAGTGAGGCGAGACCTTTCATTGTTAAGATCACAAATTTCTGGGCTGAGTTTTGAAAGGGTTTTTTCCTGGCTTCAGACAATTCTCCTCTCTGCTCCTTTAGCTTCCCCACCTCAGCGACTGGAATAAGGATGCCTGGAGAGCTGGTACTGAAAACAGCCGTCACAGAAAGCAGCCACAGCCAAAAGTATTTTGAAATACTACAGCTGGAAATGGGATGAAAGGACAAAGTTTTATCTTATCAAATCTTCTGTGATTTATTCTATTATGTCAGCAGATTAATACCCTGAAAATTGCCAGCCCTACTTTAACACTGTTTGCTGTTGCACAATGCCTTAAGCTGGTATGTAAAATAAGCTTGCCACCTGAAAAAGGCAATTTGTGTATATGGCACAGGTAATTTATGATAGCCAAGTGACTATATTAATTGAAATACAAAAAAAGAGATTAAAAAAGAGAAGGGAAAAAAAAACCCCATACAGCTTATTGGTGAACAGCATAAAGAAGCAGTAATATCCAGAAGAAAATCTGTCAGAAAGAAGATAAGCTTATGCCACATTTCAGGTCTGAAGCAAAGCAGTATCTCATTCTAATGACAGAAACAAAGCAATGAATTGAGTTCTACCTCGAGTAACAAGTATTAGTTATCATCACCAAATGACTTCAGGGAAATAGTTCAGTACAGAATCAACTTTTTTATTTTGCAACTAATTGTGTAAACAGCTTGAAATTCTCAAGTGCAGGATATTTGTTTAGTGTTTTACCTACAGGAATCACAGCTGCTTACCACAGTGAAACTGCTTCTTCACTATTGTAGAATCCTAGCATGGTTTGGGTTGGAAGGGACCTCAAAATCATCTCGCTTCAACCCCCTGATACTGATCACTAGTGTGACATCAGAGGAAATTATCTGGGTTCATTTCTTGTTCCCAGTTAGGGTACTGTAGCCGGTACCCATGGTGCAGGTCCATCCACCCCCCCCGCAGCAGCCTGCTGATACACTGCAAAGCATCTCCCTGATGCTGGATGCCTGGGTTTGGGCAAATTAATCTAGCTCTCCCTTTTATGCACACCACTGGCGTTACTGTGTAGCATCTTTGTTACCATCTCACCAGTTAGCTGGGAGCTATTTCAGAGTTTGAAAGGCCAGCATCTTTTTTTAGTCATCTTATTGTTTCCTCTTTTATTCCTGAAGTCCATAGAAATCACTGCAAAGGTGAGTTTTGGGGGTGCTTTTTTGGGGGTACTGAGACCTAGTTACATTTTCACTAATGAAATGTCATTTGCCAGTGTCATTGTGAGCGAAGTACATACCAAAATCAATCCCAAGTTCTTTGAGTTCCTAAAGGTTCTTCCTATTGCCTCTATTCTTAAGGCAGTTTTCATCTAACTACTGCAACGTATTACTGAAGCTAATGGGTTAGCAGGCATCAAGGATGAATAGGATCTATCTATAGATAATAAGAGCCTTCAGAGTTAACTCTTAACTATCATTAAACAGCTTTAGAAAAAATATAAAATCTCATACTACAAACCTGGAGTCGCTGGGTAACAAGGGTTTGAAAGAAATCCATCCTCTTGAAAGGTGAATCCGTAATTGTCTACTGCAGAATATCTGTGGCTCTTCCCAAACCATCTAATTCTACTCATCACCAGTGATTTTGTAGCCTAGCTCAGAAGCTGAGCCCATCCTCCTTCTCAGACATATTCCCTGTTGCTGTATGTACAGCCTGCCCACTTTGTCTGCTGACTTGCATGTTACATTTTTTTAAGTTTTCTTTTATACTTTTCTGGAGTGCAGATGTCCACGTTTCATTATTTCTAATAATAGAAACAACTGCAAAAATTAGGCCAGAGAAATACAAGTAAAAGGAATAATTGCCCTTGAAATTTAGCCATATCCTTCTCATAGTGGGGCTGTTCTAATTAACTTATGGTTACAAATACAGGTAAATTTATATTTGATATAGATAACATACTTTAAAGCTATGAAAAATTAATTATACTGTAATTATCAGGTTCAGTCTGAGCATGCTGGTCCTTTGATGTGCCTGCTAAGTTCTGCAACATACCACTGCTCACCCTTAATGTGTCACTGAAGTAGCAAACTTAATGGACAATGAACTGTCAATAAAGTGTTTTCCAGTTAGATAGGTCTACCAGAAGGAATTACCTGGAGACTGTTCTAGTCCTCATTTTTAGTATTTCAATGAGTTAGTTCTGCCAGTTTATTTCTGACTTTTTTTTTTTTTTCATAATCCAAACATTTTGTAGATGTTTCATGATCTGGGGCTTAAGACTTGTTTTGACTTTGCTTTACCCACCTTCTGTGGAGTAGCCCAGGCACGCTGTGGGTACATGGTGTGGCTGGGCAGCGTGCAGCATCTGTTTGGGCCCTGCAGATGCCAAGGGGGCTGTGGCCACTTTCTGGGCCTGAGCTGATTTCTTGGTCCAGCATTGCACTGAGGTGGCCCATGAAACTCCACCTCTTCAGTGAGCTTTTTGAGTGAGGTTTCTTTTTGCTTTTGTTTTGTATCTCTGAGTTTGATTTGTCTGATGGCAAGTCTGAATCCAAGAGTTGAGTTTGACCACAATAAAACATTTATGTGTTAGAGAAGAGGATCTAATCTAATGCCTTTTATGCCCTAAAATCTTCAGTCCACAACCAGAGTAGCCCTACTCCCAGAATACAGTGGGTCTTTAATCTTTTACATTGAGCCCAATAACAAGTGTTCTTAATACTACTTACTGCCAGATGGGTTTGGAAGGGCACACTTGACCTAGCAGTGTCACAGACATTTTCCCTGCCATTTGTCCTGGAAATCACTCAGCAGCTCTGAATATTTCTTAATTATTATGAGGTTCCCTCCTCAGTCTTTGTTTTTCACTTGGACTCTCTAGTGACTAACACAAATTGAACGTTACTTGCCATTTTAAAGGCAAACCCAAAATCTATAAACCGTGAGTTTTTCCTCAAAGTTCAGTTACCTATAGAAATACTGATCAATATTTGAAGTGGTTTTCAAAACAAAATTGCAGTTCTTTTCAAGTTATATTAATACTGGACTGGACAGACTTGCAAAAATGGTTAGTGATGCTTTTCCCTTTTATGTGCCTTTGATTTTACTGAGCAGCTTCGGTTTCACTGAGCAGCAGCCTGTCCCGGTATCTCTTCTCTGTCACGGTGGAGTTAAAACTGCTGGCTAAAGGATAACATATCCTAGACAAAAGGAAGGAAAGCTGGGGCTTGTGGCTTCCCAGATCCCTGACAAGAGAGGAAATGGGAGGAAACGTGGGACGACAGGGCAGTGAGGGATGTCCAAATTCTGGCATGGGGAGGAAGGGGGAAAGGGCATACCCACATGGATCCTGGTATTGACCAAAAGCAAAAACACAGAGAGCTTTAAATGTGGATGAGAGAAGACTCCAGAAGAGGAAAAACAGCAGCTCAGCTAGAGTGTCAAGCAGCCATGGCATCAGAAACACAAGGGTGTGCACCTGGAGATCAGGCAACATGCAACTTCCCCATCCCGTGGTGTCATCCTTACTAATACTGGCTGCAAACACCATCATCTCCACCAGGCAAAGTGGAGAAAGGCACGATGGCAAATCTGTTCTTTGGGCACCTTGGCAAATCAGAGTTCTCCCACAGGCGAATAATAATATTTTACCCACTACCTGAAGTTTGCCAAGTATCTCATGACATTAGTAAGTCTCTCCAAATTGAGCTTTCAGAAAGTTGAACATCCTGTTGCAAGTCATTGGGGCCCATTTCTTAATAAAAAAAAAACCCAAAACAAACAATAAAAATTATGGCTAGTATGTCCCAGCTTTTTTCCCAGACGTGGAGGTACTCTTGAGGCATTGCCTGCCCTGCCTACCACTGGACACAATGCTTAATTTAGTTGCAAATTATATTAATTATCTCCTTATTTAGCCTGAGAAATAATTAGGTATCATATGTCCTTCTACGGATATGCCCGGAATGGAGTCATAATGTAGTCCATGAATAAAACTGATCATGTTTCAGTAGCATGGTAGTTTGACATTCCACAAATGAAGAAAAAAGGACAAACAACTGAAAACAGTTGCTTGGGGTTTTTTTAAAGTATAATTAATTACATGTGTAAATACATTAGCTAGAACTCTGGACAGGCAATTAGACAACTAATTAGAGAGAAAATGCAATTGAAGGTTCAAACAGCTGACCACCTTTCTGCTAGCCATCCCAGGTGTTTATGTGCTCTCTGGATTGCTTATTTAGGTCTATAATAACACAACTGTTCACAGAACTTGGACACAACTGCAAAATGCAATACACAAGTACAAGGAAACTCGGCCTTTCCACGGGTGGGGTTTTTGAAGGTTTGGGGGGTTTTAATCATAAAATCATAGAACCATCTCGGCTGGAAGGGACTCTTTAGATCATCAAGTGCAACCACCGCCCTAACCTGCCATTCACTACTAAACCATGTCCATCAGCACCACATCTAACGGTCTTTTAAATAGCTCCAGGGATGGAGACTCCACTACTCCTGCCACTGCTGTCCGCCTGAGTTCTTGCACCCACCAGAGCACATACACTGAAATGCTGCTCTTGTTGCTGGGGCCATGACCATCTGGTCAAGTGATCCACTCAGTAAGTCCTAGACTAGGTTTGTGTTTAATTGCTTTTCTTAAAATGAAGGGGAAAGGTGGAGTGTAACTTTTAGAACATTTTTGTTTCATCCTTTAAGGCAGAATTATCAGCCAGAAACACAGACATATTGTTTTAAAAAAGATCCTTGGAATCAGATGATTCCCTACCCTTTCCCTTCTGGAATGTACCATACTTAGTGCCCAGAACTACAGTGGGAAATACATGAAATTAATTTGCTTAGAATATAGTGAAATGCAAAATCGGTATCTTTGCCTGGTTTTCATGTCCTTCAGCCACCTTCAGAGGCAAGCAAATTTTAAATACTGATTTAAAATGTCAGAAGCAGCCTCTTGAGAATTCTACTCCTTTATGTTCTGCTATGGGACCATTTTTCCTAGTGGGGAAAAAAGAAAAAGGGATAATCCTTTACATAGGAATGTGCCGCTCTTTCTGGATTGCTGTGGTTCTTTTAAGATCTGCTGGTTTACCTCACTAAATACAGTATTTGGGAAGAGATTTTTTTCAGTAATTTATTCCCTTGAGAGAAGTTTACAGCAACTAAACTAATTAGGCATGAGTCTAAGTAAACATGAAAATGCTAATGTGCCTCCAAGTGTCTGCACCTAATGAATTAGTTTTGGTTTATATTTATGTTTTAGGCTGTATGAAAGTCTCCCAGGTGACAGGAGCACTTCATTTCCTTTCCATGTTCAATACTATCTTACCTTCTTACAGCTCTGCCTCTGTCAGGATGGGAACAGACATGAGAAAACAAAAGAACAAAAAACCAACCAACCAACCAACCAAAAAAATAGTGTCAAAAGGAAGAATATTCACCTTCACATAACTGTTCATAAGGACTTCATCAATTTCAAAGTACAAATACAATTTTGCAGTAAAAAATCAGGTTTATTTTAAAAACAAATTTAGACTTTTTTTACTATACTGCACTAGATAGTATTTGCATCTGTAATACTACCCTCTGGCTGCATTAACACTGCAGTGCCCTAAATACTGAAATTTAAAACCTCTGTAGTTTCTTAAAGGTTACCTCCTGGTTCATGGGCACGTATTTTTGGTCTTCAAACTCTTCTGTACTTAAGTCTTTTCTTCTTGTAGCAGCTGACACCAAAACCCATTCTCATGGTCAGATTTGAAAATCGCCATACACTTTTCAGTTCACATAATAATAGGTGGTTACCACACCTCTTCAAATCTCATTCTCTCTCACATACTCAATGAAAGTCACACAAATAGGACAATATAACCTGCTGTAACTCACCTCATCTTAGTTCTGTTTTTCTCCTTTACTTTTAATGAAAGTGAAACACTTAAAACTGTTTATTCATCTAATGAGCAAGAAGGTAACCTGCTGAGCTTTGAGCTACTGACTGCTCCAGAGTTTACACAGCATCCCTTGCTGACAGAAGAATATTTTCCTCATGTAACAGAAAATTACCAGTCTAACTGCAAGTCTGATTCTACCCCTTTTAAGAAGCAGCAGGCAGAAGAGCAACACTGTCAGTTTTTCAGGTATAATTATATTACTTTCTCAGTATTAACGAATGCAACTTGCCCACATACGGTCCTGGATACTTAGTAAGACTATTTGGGCAGCAATTGTGCCAGATTAAGAGGTTATCATTCTACTTTCTGCTGATCCTACTGCCCATTTCATCAGTACTGAAGGTTACAGACTTCTCCAAACTGTCAACTAATGGCATGTGTAATTGCTTCTAACCCAGTTCTGTCTAAATGAATCCAACAGCTGAAACACTTCTAATAACAGGGGCTCTCTGAGACAGCTCCCTGGCTTAGGGGAAAGACTACACATGCAGTCACGCTGACACTTCCGAGAGGCTGGTAATTTCAGGGAAGGGGTGATGAACAGCTGAAGATGAGGTGTGGAACAGTGGGAAAACTTTAACACAAGCTAAGTCAATCCAAAATGGCAATCTGATAGTGGTGTTACTGTGCTCTCTCTCACCTTCACCTTTCAGATAGGTCGGCAGTGAGTACTGATGGCTGGTTTAACAAAGCAGTATTTGGTGAATGTCAGGCTTTGTCAGCTGGTGCTTCCTCCTGACTCATTTTAGTTTTTAGATCTTGGAATATCAGCAGAGAGAACGCAGTTACAGTACTATCCCTGAAATCAGACAGCATATGATTCATATGGCTAAGTGATCGTCTCAGGTCAAACTCAGGGGAAAGGAGATACTTGTGGGCACGCACTGCCCTTTATTTATTTATTTTTAATGAGAAGCAAGTAATCAGTGACTCAGCAAAGACTGACTGAGGTGTTACCACTAAAACAGGGAACAGTAGTTCCAAAAAATACCAGATATGCTTCCATTGTGCTGAGTTAGACACTGTGTGAAGGACCCCTTTGAGTGCTGGCAAGGTACTAATGGAGGGAATGTTTTACCCTTCCACATGACAGATGCACTCTGGAGTGACAGCAGGAAAGCCTTACGGAGACGTTTCCTTCTCCTGCCTTCAGACACAAACCAGCTCAGGATGCGGGTGTCAAAACTGCTGAACAGACTTTATAATCGGCTTTGTTCCAGAGAGCAACTCAAAGGAGCTTTTCAAGGCACTCTTAATTGGCTTAGGGCCTAAAGTTAAGCAGAATGGAAAAGCGTGGAAGGGATGGCTGGACAAAGTAGACCTTACATGTGTATAGCAGGGGACAGTTTATAAATATATTTCCATAAAAACTCTCTACCAGGTGATTCTTTTCCTTCCTCTGCTGCACCTCCTCAGTGCATCTACCCAGGGCTCTCTGTCCTTTTGGAAACCACCTCCCCAGCTCCTGAAATTTTCTCTGTTCTACAGGTTGACTCATTCACAGCATCAAGCCCAGTTTTTGAGACATGGCAAAGCTCAGGGGACTGGTGTACTGGAGCGTTACAGAAGTTGAGATCTGTATCTGGTTGACACAACAGAAGGAAAGGAAGCCATCCAGAGGGATCTTGACAGGCTGGAAAGATGGGCCCGGGGGAACCTAATGAGGTTCAACACTGCCAAGTGTCAGGGGCTGCACTTGGGCTGGAGGAATCCCAGACATAGACACAGACTGGAAGAAGAGCTCCTGGAGAGCAGCCCTGCTGAGAAGGACCTGGGGATTCTGGTGGATGAGAAACTGAACATGAGCCAGCAGTGGCTCTGGCAGCTCACAAGGCCAATGGGATCCTGGGCTCCATCAGCAGAGGGGTGGCAGCAGGGACAGGGAGGGGATTGTCCCTCTCTACTCTGCCCTCATGAGGCCCCAGCAGGAGTCCTGTGTCCAGATCTGGGGCCCCCAATACAAGAAAGATGTGGGACTGTTGGAGAGGGTTCAGAGGAGCCACAAAGATGATCAGAGGGCTGGAGCACCTCCCCTACAAAGAGAGGCTGAGGGAGCTGGGCTTGTTTAGCCTGGAGAGAGAAGGCTGCAGGGGGACCTCATTGCAACCTGCCAGTCCCTGAAGGGAGCAGAGAAACAGGAGGGAATCAGCTTTTTAAAAGGGTAGACAATGGCAGGACAAGGGGGAATGGATTAAAGCTAAAGGAAGAAAGGTTTAGATTGGATATTAGGGGGAAGTTCTTTACAGAGAGAGTGGTGAGGGGCTGGAACAGGCTGCCCAGAGAGGGGGTGGGTGCCCCATCCCTGGGGGTGTTCAAGGCCAGGTTGGATGGGGCCCTGGGCAACCTTGTGTAGCTCCAGGCCTGAGGTTGGTGGCCCTGCCTGTGGCAGGAGGGGTTGGAGCTCTATGATCCTTGGGGTCCCTTCCAACCCACGCCATTCTATGATTCTATGATCTGCACACAGTTGTACATCTAACATTTTTAACAAATCCAGAACTATGTCCCTAACATCCTTTTCTTTCTTTTTCAGAAAAACGGAACAAAATTCTGTGTATCAAGAAGTGAAACTTTGAAATTCAAAAGTTTTACATACAGAAAAGCACCGCTGAACGGAATCCATGGTTCAGCTAAAAATATCTTTTATAAAGATATGAGACATGAAGTCATTAAATGCAACAGCAAAATACGATAATCATGAATGGGTTTTGCGGGGGTTTGGGTTTTTTATTTTCCTTTCAACTGCATTAAAAAGTCAACATCCTGAGGATGTGAATCCAGTGGGTTTCTAACCTGAAAGATGTGCAGAGTCACAAGATCAGGTGCCTTTTTACCTTTAAAAGTCCTCTTTGACAGATTTAGTTTATTTTAAAATAAGGCTACTTACCTGTGTTCATCTCTTTTGCCAACTATTTGGCTGGCTCCACTGTATCTTACATCAATTTTGGTGTCAGTTCCAAATGGTTAAGATTTCACTCTCTGAGTCTAATTTCTTTGGGGGAAAATGATCCCTCCTTTTTTCTACTTTCTCAGAACTATAACCTATATACCAATTATTTTGATAAATTAATTACATTTCCCACATTCTTCCAGTCTCTGATTCTCAGTCTTGCCACAAAAGATGGTGGCTCATAATACTGGCTATCAGCAAGTACCATTGTTTTCAAAGTACTGAAATTCAAGAGCTGAACAAGAATTGTTAAAATAAAGCTTAATTAAAAACCCTTCCTTTCTTGAAATGTAAACATTAAATATAATATAAACAATGTAAATAGTTGATTAAAGAATAACATGGATTCTGAAAAAAAATAAAAGGTCTCAATATTTTCAAAAGAAGCCTGTTGTTTCTTAGTCTATCTCTTTTTAAAATTTTAGTTTATACTGGTTGTTTGCTGGAGATTTAGTGCTCAGAGACCATGTGGCAATTTACAGTCTCAGAGATCTTCCAGCTACCCAGAAAGGACCTGAAGTTCAGAATTCATGGTTTATTAAAACCCCTGCATTTAGAAGAATGGCTGCTAAAAGTTCCTGAACAACCATCATAAGGACCTGATGGCTGTAAGTTACCATCCGTTTGAGCCCCCCCCTTCAAATTTTCCCCTGCTGAATGGTGTCTGAAAACATTTTCATACAAACCTTTTTTTTCTGCAAAATAATAATCATATAAACCACAGAAAGACATCAGAAGAATTACAACACAGAGATAGCCCAAAAAACTTTAGATGTTCAGTCGTTTCTATGACTGCATCATTTTTCTTTTGCTGCCCAACTATAATTAATAGCTGTAAAAAGAAAAGAATATCTTTAGCAAGTTTAGTACATACCTGTTTAAGCTGCCACAGTTACAGGTTTACTGGAAGAGGGAGAGGCAGTGGATGAGTAATGCTGGAGTGGTACATATCCAAAAAGTCCTTGTGTGGGATGTTATTTGGCCTCCTTTGCACATTCACCCCTTGTGCCTATCCCAAGTGTTGTTACCACCTTTCTGTGATAAACATAAGGTCAATGTGACTTCAGAAACAGGCCTCCACTCAGCCAGACACAAGGAGGCTCCTGCACCCCCGTTCAGAGCTACGGAGCACGTTGTTTAAGGTTTGCTGAAGATACAGGTGGAAATTGTTGAATCAATTTACATTCAACAACTGCTTCAAAGTTAGCTTTACCACTTTCCAGCTAGAAACCGAAGGATAAAATGTCTCTCGACTGGAAAAACTTTCTTGAATGGAAAACTTTCTATTCTGGAGCCCAGAGGGTAACATTTACCACAACTGATAGAGGCAGTGGTGGCAATCCTGAAGCAGGATCAGACATCATCACTTGTGACTCAAAAACCAGCTAGGGTTTTCCTGGGAGGCATCCGCGGGAAGAGAGCTGCCAGGGAGCGCAGATCCGACAAGATGATCAAATTAGTGTATCAACAGTGCTTAGCAGTTTGCACTTGAGGCACAGAAAGCTGTTACTGTGCCTGAGGTTTTTGCCTCTTTCCAGGCACATGAGCTCTTGCCACTCCATAACCAAAGCTTCTCAGCAACAAATATTGAAAATGGAAGGATTTGGGTTGGGTTTTTTTGGTGAAACTTATCCATCACGCACAATTTTAAGTGAGAGAAATGGCACTGATTGAGTAGTGCCACAGACCTGTTCCACTATCTCATATGTCTCATCCCTTAGGAAAGCCCACCAGGTCTCAGGTGCCACCCAGCATCTGATTCACACATCCCCGTCCCTGGAAGTGTTCAAGGCCAGGTTGGATGGGGCCCTGGGCAACCTTGTGTAGATCCAGGCATGAGGTTGGTGGCCCTGCCTGTGGCAGGAGGGGTTGGAGCTCTATGATCCTTGGGGTCCTTTCCAACCCATGCCATTCCATGATCCTATGATCCCCTCAAACAGCAAAACCAGGTATTTTTATGCCCCCGGAATAAGTTTAACTGCTTTATATCCAACACTTGGCATTGCAGGCTCCTGATCACTGTGGAGCCTGAACGAAATGTGTGTTTCCTGTAAAACAGCGTTTGGTCATCACATTTGCTCCAAAACTTTTGGGTTCTTTTCTTTTTTCTCTCTTTTTTTCAAAAGATCCTAATTGAAAGCTCTCCACAGAAGCTGTCAAGAAAAAACTGATGACAAAGATAGCTGCTTCTGCAGGCTGGTTTTCAAATCACTGGTTAGAAATGTGACTGACACACATTACCTGTGACAGAAAAAGCTTTTTCTGAAGAGTTTTTAAAAATCGGTATTTTTCTAATTGATCTAAGATTGATGAAATGGGAAGACAAAGGCGCTTTTTTTGGTTTTTTCAGAGCATTTATAGGCCATGTTTCTGAAAATTACTTATTCATGAAAATTTCTCATAAGGACTGCATTTAAGCATAAGTTTAAGCCCTACTGAGATTTCAGCAATATTGAAACTGAGTACAGATTTCAATGCTGTGTTAAGAGGGCTGATTTACTGACATAGTTCAAAATCTGCTATTCAGGGAATATGCATTTAAATAGAGGTTCACAACTCAAAGCTGTGCAAACATTGCCAGCAATAATTAAATGCTGCTATGCAGACATTTCTGAAACACAAAGCGCTAAAATTTCCTCTTAGTTGAAATTTTTCACGTCCTTTTGTCTGAAACCTTCCCAATACTCATTTTAAGAGAAATCAGTAGAGTGACCTCAAGTACTGGAGTTGTACCTGTGATTTTAATTAGGCTTGGGTCAGGTCCTGAAAAAAAGACAATTTCTTTCCACAAACGAATTGAGAGCCTGTGTCTTAAAAGTGGTACCTAACAGCAATATGAAATTATATTAAACTGTCCTATTATTTGATAACTTTGAATAGAAAAATCTGGATTTCCTTGTTTTCAGGAGGAACCACAAAGTCTGAAAAGTTTCCTTAAAGAAATCAGAATTTTTCATATAACAATGTCTTTGTATTTTCAGGTTCTTTTTCTTTCTGCATTTCTTTAAACACTCCAACTGAAAAACACTTCTACTTCCAAGCCCTTTATTTTCACAAGTTCCCTCATTTCATCAACACGTATGTTCTCTCCAAAGCCTTTCAGAAAACTCCATTATAATCAGAACCTGAATTTGAAATGAAAAATGGAAGTATGTAGTGAAAAGGGTAGAACAGATGGGGGAATAAAATAAATCCCAACAAAATGCAAGTTCTTTCAGCTGTTGCTTAAATATAACAAAACCTTTAACATCACAATGTTTTTCTTTTTCGATGCTCTCCTTCCTTGCCTTTGATTTTTACTTTTTTTTCCAGTATTTCCGAATTTTGTTGCCGTAACTACAGCCACTTGGATATGAAAAATATAGGGAGCCCTAGCAGAGGTGGTGCCGGACACCAACTGTGGTATGCATTGATTAGAATTGCAGGTTTTACCACCAGACTATTCTGAGGTCAGTTTTTGGAGTTATTGCTATTTTTACCATACATTAATATATTAAAATTCCATTATTTTCTTTATCTAGCCTTATATGTCTGTTATGGCTGCTTAAATTAGGAGGCTAGCCTCATTAGGCTTTTCAAAAGTGAGTGGAGACAGACAGACTCTTTCACAGTCTGGCAGTTAATTCCCACAGTGGTCATCAGTTAGGGTCATACATGCTGCCTAATGTCAGGAAGACAGCACACGCATGTATTTGTGACCTTTATTTCCTCTTCCAGTCAATAAAAGGAGAGGAAGGTCACCAGGTTTCAGAAAGCTCAGAAGGAGAAGCCTCATTTGTGGACTTGAGCATTCATACAAAGCCACCAGTCTGCACTAGAAGTAGATATAATAGATGGACATGAATTTTTAATGTCAATTATATTATGTGCAGGTAATTATATGCAAAAAAGAGCAGCCCAGCCTAGATGGTACATTTGGAAAGCTGGACCTTCAATAAACTTTCAGGATCTAGCTCTCTATTTCTCACATGAAAGTTGGGAACACAAGATAACCATCTTCTCTGTGAGTGCTGTACCACCCAGGCTCAAGGCCTCCCTTCTGCAGGATCTGTATCTCCCTGGGGCTGTGCAGTCCCACTGTGACCACTTCTAGATCCTCAAGAATACCCTGGTGTTGTTGGAAAATTGCATTGTCAGAGTCTCATAACAGTACCACAACCATGCTAAAGATACTCAACAGGTGACATTAACAAACATGACTGTTCCTGATACGGCATGGTAGGTGTCATCCTGAACTCTTCTGATAGTTTAACATAGGGGAAAAACTATAATGAATGGTAGTAACAAGAGGCTACATCATTATACCTGATATTTAGAGTATGCCTGATGTGATAGAACAGTGAGAATGGTGATAATCTTGGCCTTGGGGACCAAAGAAGGTGCTCAATTGGGAGCTTTCTCAAAATAGAAATAATTGGCACTTCTCAGAGAGGGGACATGACTTGTTGCATTGACTGGAATGGGGAAAAGTTCCAGGCACCTGGACAAAGGAGAGAAATATGGATTAAAAAGCAGAGCTGTTCTAATCCTGGGACTATTAAATAGATATATTTCTATTTATTTATTAAAGGTAGGTTGTTTCTCCAGGATTAATTTATCTGTGCATGTAAATGATTAACTAAAATTAAACTGTAAAGATCTAAAGCCACACTGGACTGTGTTTATAGAGAAAGCTTCAAGCAAATATATGTTACTGGTATTGTCACTATTTTAAAGCAGAGTAAGGTGAAAAACAGATATTCATATTTTCACTCCAGTGCCTATGCTATGCTTCCTCCCAGAAATGCCCAAAGTAATCAATTTGTTTGTCAGAGCAAAACATACTTGAAATTTTACAATTTCCTTAATATTGATTCCTGCTTACTGCTGAGCCCTTTAAGTGCCCTGATTTACATCACATTTATAGTCTACATCCCAAGTAGCTTATGACTTCATCCATGTACAGTCACAAAAGCACTGATAAAGCTACGTATTTATGACTCTCGGGTACTAATTACTGGGGACTGTGCTGGCTGAATGATGCCTTTTATCTGCAGGGTACTGCAACTAGACAAGTCTAGTCTGTTAAGCTTCAAAACTAAAACTAGGGGTTTGGATCACAAACTAACCTACTTCTCCCAGATTAAAAAAAAAGAAAGAAAGAAAAAAAAGAACAAAAAAAAGAAAAAAGAAAGCAAAGAAACCCCTGCATATCTTCAGGTAATAGCTGACTGGCTGAGACCAACCTGTTTCCTACTGCTGATATTCAGTGTTTTCACAATGTTGTCGAATCACTCACACTCCTTCACTTGTCAGCTCCTCCCCTTAAACATGTACACAAAGGCTTGTTGCTCCAGAGAAGTAAGAAGCCTCTTTGGATGCTGAGATGATTTGGTTGGGTTTTTAAGGGATGCCTCCTTTCTGTTTGCACAAGTCCGACAGCAGCATCTAACTGATGGGCAGCATGAGGGAAGGGTACCTGTTCCTTGCTATTTAGGGTCTCCAGCTAACTTCTGCCAAGAAACTGCTGGTGAGGTGCTTCCTGTGATCAGAATCCTCGAGCTAATCCCAAAAGCTCCACTTTGTCTTAGATGTTTGTCATGAAATAAACATTATTGATGTTGGAAATGGAGCCACAAGCAGCTGTGCTAATTATACCAACCCAGCACCTTTATTTAATCAACCTCTTTATCATTATTAACTAACTAGTAAATTGAGTATTTACACAACACATTAAAAACCAAAAAAAGCAGAGCACACATATCTCCAAAAAAATCCGTGTCTGCCTAGAGACTATTGCCACGCATGGACTGTAGATAAGAAAAATATGCAGTTAAAGTGGCCTGATTGTGTAAAGTACCTGACAAGCATTCTCTCTCAACCATCTCTTTTTTTAATTTGTGGAATAATTGCAGTTGCTACTGGAGCAGTTTCACATACAGATTCATTAGGGCATAGCATTAATTGTAATTTTATAGTACAGTTTAGCAATTCTTCCTTCATATATTGTCTTACGGTGTTTTGACCTCATACAAAAATTCTCCCCTCACCACAGTTTACTTCAGTAATTCTCAGATCTAATACTTTTCATAAATATACAATTTTCAAAATGTTACTTCATTTTGCACATTTTGGTGACCTTCTGTGAGAACCAAAGGCTCTGGATCTCTCAGAACACATCCTTTAAAGTAATTTTCATAATAGCTTTGTGATTAAGCACTGTTTTTTCCTGTAAAAATCACCAGACTTTCAATGCCTTTGACACAAATAGCTCCTGCTATTCATGCTATTGACAAAACACATAATAACCATACCTGGTTGCTATAGCAGGAAAATCTAAACTCCTGGGGACAAAGGGTTGGGGATGGCAAAACAGTGGGAGTTAAATGGGGAAGGAAAGCCATCTCAGCCAATACAACGTGCAGGATTTAAAGGAGGAGTGGGTATTATGTAGTAGGAAATGGCAGGACTATTCAATTAGTGTAGGGTATGTATGAAAGAAACAGCAGCTGTTCTGAAGCAGATACAAGCTAATGTTCAATCACTAAGGTTTAGGGGGAAACATCTCTTAAGGTAGATTAAACCATTAACTACAATCTTCCCAGGCTCTAATTTTTTTATTTATTTTTTTATACATCCTCTGAAATAAGTCAATGAAGATCATTATTTTCAGCGAGACCTGGGCAGGCTGGAGAGCTGGACAGGGAGAAACCAGATGAGATTCAACAAGAGCAAGTGTAGAGTCTGGCACCTGGGAAGGAGTAACTGCGGGAATCAGTACAGGCTGGGGGTGACCTGCTGGAGAGGAGCTCTGTGGAGAAGGACCTGGGGGTCCTGGTTGATGACAGGTTGGCCATGAGCCAGCAGTGTGCCCTGGGGGCTCAGAGAGCCAATGGGATCCTGGGGTGCATCAGGAGGAGTGTGGCCAGCAGATCACAGGAGAGGATCCTCCTCCTCTACTCTGCACTGGTCAGGCCCCACCTGGAGTATTCTGGGCTCCCTGGGATAAAAAAGACAGGGATCTCCTGGAGAGAGTCCAGAGAAGGGCTACAAAGATGATGAAGGGCCTGGAGCATCTCCCCTGTGAGGAAAGGCTGAGTGAGCTGGGACTGTTCAGCCTGGAGAAAAGAAGACTAAGGGGGGACCTTATTAATGTTTATAAATACCTTAAGCATGGGATGCAGGGGGAAATGGCCAGCCTCTTTTCAGTGGTCTGCGGGGACAGGACAAGGGGCAATGGCCTCAAGTTGGAGCACAGGAAGTTCCACACCAACATGGGGAAGAACTTTTCCCCAGTGAGGGTGAGGGAGCCCTGGGACAGGCTGCCCAGGGGGTGTGGAGTCTCCTTCTCTGGAGAGATTCCAGCCCCGTCTGGACGCCAACCTGTGCAATATGAGCTGGGGAGCTGCTTTGGCAGGGGGGTTGGACCCCATGAGCTCTTGAGGTCCCTTCCAACCCCTGCGATTCTATTATTATAGCTGATGCTATCCTGAAATATGCACTTCTGCAGTCAGACTTGCCGTGGTAGTTTCTATTCATGTAACTCCTGCAGCAGAGACATTGGAGAAGCTCAGTCATAATGAAGGAAAAAGAGTGTTTTTCCCAAAAAGGACATGAGCTATGGGAAACCAAAGGGATTTGAAGAGTATTCCTGAGAGGCTGCTATCAGCTTGCAATCACCAAAACCAAAAATACAAATGGTGGGGAGGTAAAGAAACACGTAGCCACAAACATTTTCAGTAGCATCTTGTACCTACTTATGCTAGAGAGCAAGCCTTCTCATTTTGATCTAGAGAGATAGCACTATTAATCTTATTAGCATTAGGACAAAGGGAAAAAAGCAGATGCAAAAATGTGCAGAATTTATCATTTTGCTACATTTAAGTAATTTTCCTACCAGTCAATGCCCTTACATTAGCTATCCCCATCAAAAATCCTGCAGTGCTCCAAGGGGTTTTGATCCATGCATATAACCAACAACTGAAGAATGGGTCATTAAGAACAACCCAGAGCAGCAGCACATTTTGAAAATGAAAACCAAAACAAATCAGTCTCAAGAAACAAGACAACATTGATTCCATGTCTCCTTAAGCATAATTATTCTGACATTCACAATGGAAAAATCTATGGTCTGAGCCCATAAACCATCTTTGTCAAAATGTTATTCCAAGTATTTTAAACTAACAGGAACAGGAGGCTAAACCTCTCATTGTCACTGCTTACCTCGCTTCTTTTCTTTTTCCCCTTTGTTTTGACACTCTAGATTATGAGCAAAATCGATTTCAGTTTTGGTATAGCACTTTGGCTAGCACTTCTTTTCTATCACGTTCATCTCAGAAACAATATAGCCTGCCAATACAATATGGGAATACATTCAAAATAATTTAAATAGTGACATAGTTTAATCTTGGAAGTATTGCACTGGTATTGGATATAATACATTATGACACACTTCATCAGAACATAAGTTTTAGAGTAAATTTGGCTTATTATTATCAAAACATGCACACTACTAAAGAAATTCCTCCTCCAGTAATCCAACAATGGTACCTTATAGCTCTCTAGGAGGAAAGCACAACTGAGTTTTCTCTGTATCAGTGAGGCTACACTAACTGCTCTGCCAATTTCAATGCTTAAAAAAATCTTTTAAAATGTATTTGCATCCTCCACAGTTAAACTCCCTTCCCACATGTTTCTTACCAGTTTTCTGAGGCCTATTACAAGAATTTTGAGTAATCAGTCATAATTCTTTTCTTTGATCAGATGTCTTTTATCTCTGCATGGATCCCAACAGGATAATATTGCAGAGGAACAGGTTTCCAAACCCAAACACGCTGAATTTCTTCCTGCAGATACACTTCACTTAGACCTGCTCAGTACTCTAACACTGCTCAACCTCGCAGCTGACATCCTTCTAGTAGGTCCCTTTTGTCCAAGTGATAACGAAGAAGATACCCAAGAAATTTTGCCTTTTACTCACCTAAATTTGAATTATTTTATTATAACTATTCAAATAGCTTTTGTCAATATGAATTTTGTTTCTCTAATGAGAAAGATCAACCCTGCCTTTCATAGGTGCATAAATAAATCCTGACGATAAATAGTCACAAATTGAAAAATGCATTCAGCATGATTTCCATCAAATGGAAATATCTTCAAAAACAAATGCTTTCACAACAAATGATATTGTTCTAGTAATACATTTAGGTAAGAACACTTCCAAAATTTGTTAATGGGTGCAGACGTCCAGGATACAACATGATTATAGGTGTGCTTTCCCAGAGAGAGCTGCCTGGTGATCTCATCTCTAGCTGAGAGCATCAGAGTAGCTGCAGGACTAGGACTTTGAAACACTGACTGTTCCTAATACAATAATACTTGGAGTTTCAGGCTGGCTCACTTCTAGAAAAAGTTGTGTCAGGTTCACTGGGGTGTATAAACCCCAGTTAGTCAATGCCACAGCTGGACAAACGGGTCACGAAGATGCTGATCACTGAGAGGTTTGAGCTCACCATGAAGCTTTCAGATCACAGCAACACATGTAAGGAAATGAAAAATTAACCCCGGGAACTCTTCTAGTACTCTAAACTTTGGTAGTCAAGAACTGATGAGAGTTTTTGACCTTAAGCTCTTTTTAAGGTCGTAAGTTAACTTTGCAAGACTGCGCTCTCACACTGAGTACGCATACATTTGTTCCTGTTACATTTTGCATAACAGTGTTTCCTAATTAGCTTCTCACTTCTGAAAAACTACATAAATATCACTGAAAAAAAATAATTAAAACAAGTAATCCAACGTCACATAACACCTAAAATGTTTATAGTATCTTATTTGATACATACTTAGAATTTGAAACTAGTGTTCATTCTTAACATCCCAACCTGCAGTTAACGTAGTTCAACTGACTTATCCAGAACAACTGATTATGTTAGACTTGCACTCAACTATCTTCAGGGCCAACATACCCTATTCGATGTAATTACTGCACCATTATATTCATTTAATTCCTTCAGATGTAATATTAAGAGTATCATCTTTCTTAGTGTTTTTCAAGCTATGGCATAGTACAACAAAAAATAAAAATATGATGAGGAGGTCTTCCCTCAGATTTATAGTAAAAGTCTCCCTCTATAGTTCTGTGTTTCAGATGCTAACCTGGAACATAGAAATCTCGACTCATATCTCTGCTCCAGCAGGACTTAAGGCTAATAAATTAATTTCTGAAGTACCCCTTCTGTAAAGAGGGGAAAAAAATGGTTCCCAGAAGCTGTTGCATTGTCCACTGGTTGGATACTTCAGGCACATTCACCTTAAGTGGCTTCCATGATGTGATAATAATAAAGGAAATCGTGGATTATAATGCGTTTCATTTCATAATTGTTAATTTTACTGAGTCCAGTTTAATGGATTTATTTCTCTTCACGCTGTTAACTTAGCACTTCACAATACAGTATGAACTGTGAATTTAATTAATAATTACTATTCCTCTTACTGTTTCACAGGACCACTAGGAAAAATATGAAGGAAAGACTAAATCTAGCTGCTGATCTTGAGATACTAGAATGCGTCCCATTCCTAAGTATTCTTCATTGTCTTTTGTCTTCATTCTTTTGCTCATTTAATTAGTTTCATTCCCCTTTGTACATTTCAACTTATTGTAAAATTACTGTACACCAATGATAATTTCTATGGAAAAAATAATATGGCCATGCAATTAATATTACCAACATACAAGGGGGGATAAATTAAGTATGCCCTCAAATTGTTAATATCAGCTATTTCTTAATTTTTGAGACACTGACTGTTGATAGGGCTGTAATTAAATCCATTTGGATAATACACATACTCTCTTACGTAAAGACATGCTTTTCTCAATTATCTTTATATGTGTTATAAAACTGTAACTATGTCTACAGGGAAAATATATTGCTAAAGTTGTTATTTAATAATTAATAAGATTATAATCGCATTTTTTGTGTTTCCAGATTTTTCAAGCATTCATGTTTTTCAATATTTACCAGAGCAGTTACAATTTATATAGAAAGTCCCTGTATAAAAAAAATTGTTGAAAATTTATACAGACACAAGCCCTTTATTTGTCACCATTCTACTTAATAATTCTCTCTTCTTGCTTTATTTTTGCATTGGATAAAATCTGTCAGTCTGGGTGAGTGTTTTCAAGAGCATATATATGGCTTGGAACACGCAACTCATTATCAAAATCCGCCTAGATGTCTTTTAATTTCAGAGTACAATTTGCATTTGCCATTTTAAATGGTAATTTCTATTTTTAGGTCTTCAATGTGCTTCATATCATTTTAACCTCACTACCTAGGAATCTAATATTTTTTTGCCTTGTTCTTCCCCTTTTCATCCTAAGTTTTAGAAGTCTGCTATTTCTCTGAATTCATTAGACACAGCTTCTCCAGATAGCTACGTGCACTCGTAACATTAAATGCATACTTGATTATCCTGGTGCTGTGCCTCACCGAAAATAGGCACAGTCAGTGAAGTGGAACAGAAGGAGATCAATAAAACATCTATCTTTGTTGCTAGTAGGGTACCTCATGTACCGTGCATATATGCTGTCCATAAAGCAGCACTGTAAAAGGTGAAAACAACCTTCCAATTGTCTCAACTAGACATTAATCACTTTGCTTTATATAATCATTTTCACTTGATGCGCGACCAGACAATACTGATAATAAGTGCACAGCCAAGAAACAGAGGAAGATGGATACACATTATAAACATTAACTAACATGTTTTTAGGCACTTTACATCCTTCTCTTACTGAAGAGATTAAATCTAACCGAATAACTGTATACATCCTAGCCCACGATGGTTCTCCTTTCTCTGCTAGTGGTTTTCTCTCCTCATAATATGTCTTCCCAGGGTTCTTTCCCTAAGACACCAAGCTGAATCTCATCTGGAACAATTTTGCTATTGGCCCACCATGGTAACAGTATATCAGAATATTTTTGAAACTCCCCTGAAAAGAGCCAATGAATCTTGCCCTTTTTTTTTTTCTCCCCTGAAAAATTCAGCAGCATGCAAAATTATTTGGTGAAAGAATCACAGTGGAAAACAGATGTTGTATCTAGAGTTGACCTTTTTGGTGACTAAATTACAAACAAAACAACCATTCTTCCAAGGTTTGTGACATTAGTCTGCTCTTAGTATATGCCCCTGTGTATGCGGTCTTTTTTGCACAGTAAAAATGAAAAGGCAACATCGTTCTGCTCCTCAAGGCAAAGTGATCATCTCCTCTGGAAGGATTTTTTCAGGCTGGCAGAGGGGAGACATCATGTACTTAAATCAGGAAAGAAGCAAGGAAGAAAGACCATTATTTTTAGTGTAAAATGCTTCCAAATCTTTGGTAGAAGACGGCATATTTAAGGTGACTAAACTGAAGCTAAATGCCAGATGATTTCTGCACACAAGCCATTTTATTCATTGATTCTAACTGCATTTTTAGACATGTTTTAATAGAAACAAACTGTTCTTTGGAAAAGTTCTGCACAAAAAAGAAAAAAAGGTAACGAGTTTGTCCTGAAACAGGACAAATATAATTTTTTTTCTGGTTCTTCAACTTGTGTTTACATTCTGCTTTGTACCTTTCTGTTTGTTCACTTGTGTCTGCATTCTGAATGCTTGTATTTTAGCTTCTATCTGAATTCTCCAAAGGCTTTTCAAAGGATACCAAGACAATGACTCCTAAATTCTCTAAGTGACAAAAAAACTCTTCATGACTTCTATTCCCAAACCAGAGCACAATTCGAGAATGATTTCATTCTCAAACTCTCACAGAATCACAAGGTTGGAAAAGACCTTTGAAGATCAAGTCCAACCTATCCCATCCTAAGCTAAACCATATCCCTAATTACCTCATCTACCCGTCTGTTAAACACATCCAGGGAAAGTGACTCAGCCCCTCCCTGGGCAGCCTGTGCCAGGCCCTGACAACTCTTTCACTAAAAAATTTTTTTCTCATGTCTAATCTGCCCCTGCCCTGGCACAGCTTGGTGCCATTTCCCCTTGTCCTGTCTCCTGTCACCTGGCTGAAGAGACCATCGCCCACCTCTCTGCACCCTCTTGTCAGGTAGTTGTAGGTAGTGAGAAGGTCTCCCCTCAGCCTCCTCTTCTCCAGGCTGAACACCCCCAGCTCCCTCAGCTGCTCCTCAGAGGATTTGCCCTCCAGCCCCTTCCCCAGCCTGGCTGCCCTTCTCTGGACTCGCTCCAGGACCTTAATGTCCTTCTGATGGTGAGGAGCCCAGAACTGGACCCAGCACTCAAGGTGTGGCCTCACCAATGCCCAGTACAGGGGCACTATTACTTCCCTAGACCTCCTGGCCACACTATTTTTGGTACAAGCCAGGATGCCATTGGCTTTCCTTGCCAGCTGGGCACACTGCTGGCTCATAGTCAGCCCGCAGTCACCCACCCCCCCCACGTCCTTCTCTGCCTCACAGCTCTCCAGCCAGTCTCCCCCAAGCCTGTAGTGCTGCATGGGGTTGTTATGTCCCATGTGCAGCACTCTATGGCACCTTGTCTTCCCAAAGACCTGAGATCAAGGTAAGAATCACTAAAATTGTATGTTGCCTTTGCCTGTTTAGAATCACAATGGGTGTACATTTCACGTTTATCACTTCTCTGGACTTTGGGAAAGAACAAAATATTTTTCCTGAATTTTTCTTGTAATTCGAGATGTTAATATATCTGCATAGATAAGTTATAAAAAATTGTATCAGGCCACATGTTTCATATGATTTTCTTCTCTCTCCCATGAGCCTCTGATACACAGAAAGTATGCAAGTGCAAACTCCCAGAATTCATGACAAGAAAGGAAGGCTGGCTTTGCCATCATTAAATTTCAGAGACAGACCTATCTCCTGCCTCAGCAAAGTAGGACTTTGGGCACAATTTTTGTCCTCCTCCAGAAGTGTCCTTCCAAATTTCATTTCCCAGGTTTGCTATATATAGCCCCATTTGTAAGTATGCACAGCACCTGATGCTTCAGCTGATGCAAAAGGCTGCAAGTGCTGGTGCCCTCTTCACAGATATTTTAAAAACATAAAAAGGAAACATTTTCAGAGATGAATCTGTACCTCATTACATACACCTGAAATCTCACAGGACTCACCTAAAACATTAGATAGCATTTATTAAGTTTAGAAGGACAGTTGTTTCTTAGTAAGAAACCTGTTTCAGAGTTTCACAGTAAGATTAAATACACGTCTCACTCATGCCCAGACTTGGAGTCAACAGGAATTTTTCAGAAGCTTGTTAGATTTGGAAGTATGTATTCTGCTGAAAATGAATGAGGTCTGAGAACCAAAAATCAGTTCTAGTTTGAAGGTCACTGTCCACATTTATCACCTCATAAAGGCCTTCCCAGAATCGATAAAACACCACCTTTTCTAGATGTTTTCTGAGAAGGATACAATAAATTAACACTTGGTACAAGTCAGCACTTTTCCAGATGGCTTATCATAATATTTAAATCACTGGAGCAAGTCTCCCTTTTCCCACGTAAGGCAAAAAAGTGGAATGGAATTGGATTGAAAAATATAAGTGTACACTGAAAAGAAAAGAAACGGTGTTTTGGTGAGATTTGACTAAGCAGCAAACATTTGACTTAACTCCTAACTGAGGAAATCACTGAAGTATGCTATTAATCATCTCGTCCTAGTAAAATTGCTTTCCTGAAGTACCGCCTCAGGACCACAAAGCCCACAGACAAAACACTGAAAGTACAAGAAAACCCTGCTGTAAATGGAATGTTCAAATAAATCCCCAGATTGCACTTGATAGCTAAATTTGAAAGCTCACTTATATCCTGTACATATATGCATCTTCAAGTGTAATGGAGATGCCTTCTCAAACAAGGGCTGTGTGTATAAAACAATAATTGCAAAGTGTAGCACTCTCATATCATTTGTGAAGTCAAAGCTAACAAGTTATAAAGAGACTGAAACTTCCTACTTTCCATCCCACAAGCCCACAGGAATAAGATGCATTCAGTTTACTTTATTACAAGATGTTATTAAACCAATCAATCCAGGACCTAAGACTTATATGAATCAAAAATAAGCATTGTCCCTGCATGCTGTAACATCCTATATGTCCTTTAAATTAAGTTTTAAATCACAAAGTACACTATCTTGGATCTGGATGCCAAAGCAAGAACACTCAAGGTAGTAATGAATTATCTAAAACTTGCACAAAAGGAGAAACAAATGACCATCAGCTGCATGTTGACACTGGTCACTTTCTCTCCAGAGAATTTCCTCAGAAGAATCACAGTGGAGTGGGAAAAGATGCTTCACAAACTCCCAGCACATTGACTACCTGAAAGCTACAATTTGAAAGAATGGCTTTTATACCTGCTAAACTGTTCCTACTAGTACCTGTTGACTTTTTTTTTTAAAGAATGATGGTCTTCAGAGACAGCATGCTACAAAGGTAGGTGGAAGTAGTAGGGTACAGTAAATCCATAGGAAAAATTTTGCTGTTGATGAGCACTAAGCAGCAGGACACGAAAGACAGACAGCTTCTCAGATGTTGCACAAAGCTTGAATTATTCAGACCCGGTGAAATACTCTGAAAAGTGGGTGAGATGAGAAACAATAAGGCCAGGGATAATACAGATGCAGGAAGCTAGTTATTAACTCTCTTTCACTCTTAATTCTTGCAAAGAATAATTTGTTTCTGTTATTGACTTCTGTTGAGTCACTTTCCATTCATTAATTTAGACATCTCACAAGTGCTACCAAGAGTAACAAATGTGCCTTTGTATGTTGTACAGCATCATCTAGTCCAGCTGCACTGACGGTCTCACCAAGCTGGTTTACCTTCAGTGGAAAGACACACTTCATTGTGCTTCTATCAATATCCTCTTACAGTAATATCTTCTCGTGGGCTGCAATTAAAGCTGTTAAGAAGGAAAACAAGACAACCGAGTCAGATTCTGCTGTTGATCACACTACTGTCACACATTTTGCACTTGAGTAGCTCGGTAGCTGCAGCAGCTTTCGTGTCTGATCTGTTCCCACCATGGACTTCAAGTCTCTCTTTCTAAAGGTCTGCAGAAGGGAACGAATGCAGCAGCTCCTGCAAAGGCAACACTTACCTCTCCAACAGGAGGGCTGAGAGCGATTAAAGAGACTTAGATGGGCTCTGCCACCATGTAAGTCACTGGAAGAAATAATCTTTGTTAGGTGATACACGACTGCAGTATAACACTCCTTATACTCCGGGAACTTCTGTAAGGTAAAGCAACCATGCACTGGCCCAATCTCAAAGCCTCATTCTAAGTCTTATGTTACTGCAACAGCACAGACTTAAGCCTATTGATTAGACAGCTATTTATGTTATTAAGGTACTATGTAAAGTAATTTTTTAAAAAATCCTATTTCTCTGTGGAAAAAAAAAATCTGTTTAATATGTTTTAACTTAAAATTACCAATTTGACAAGAATTAAGTAATATGTCTAATAAAATCATAAAATGGAATTTTAAGGTATGGTGAGCTGAATAAAATATGGAATAGGAGCTTGCATTTTTTTATTAGAGCTCATTAATCTTGCAAATGACTTATTGAATATCTTTGAATTGCTGTGTATGATAAAAATTGATCCCAGTGGCTACACTGTTATATGCTTTAGCAACCTCTTTCAATAGCTGCATTTAACTGACAGTATTTCTCCAGCCCACTGCAGGGAACACTGCAGCAGATGCGATTTATGGCTGGGAACTCTTTAAAAGGTTTAACATTGTTTTGAACATCAATATTTACCTTTTCCCCCTACATGGACAAAGGGAGTACACTGATATTCAACAACACAGTAACGTACCTATGAATGTTAAGCTATCAGCTTTACTTTCTCTACTGGGATGTCCTGAGTTTAGCTGTAACTCTATTTTAGATGTAGAGCATTTAAATCCTACCTATAAGAAAAGAAATTCTGTCCCAAGTTAAAAAGTTTAAGCACACACCATAAAGGCATCCAGCAAAGCAGATTAGCTCCTTGCCAAAGAAAGGCTGGATTCAAAGTGGTGCCTTGGCCTGACTGTGGCTTTGTGACTTCCCTACTGAAACTACCTCACAGCCTCCAAAACAGATCCGTGCATGTACGTTAAGCACAAATCCAAAGGATGCCACCCAGGATAAACTAATAACGCTTCTGTGATAAAGTTTTATGGCATCCTAACCCATACCAGCTTACAGCATCTCAACTGTGCTGTTCCAAAGAAAGTATCCCCAAGTTTCACCAAACCACGTGGGAAGAAACGCCAGCCTGCTGTGTTTGTTGTGCATTTTGTGCAGACAGTGGCAAAGCATTTGATGTGCTGTAATATAAACAGGAGGAGGGTCACATTATACCCCACATTCTCCTGTATTATGGATGCATAAAATATAATCTTACACAATAAACAGAAGCTTCAAAGAAGCAATGCCTGCAATATAAACACAAATCCTGGAGGGAGGGCTGTGTAACATAGGCAGCGTTCCATATTAATGTAAATCACTCAGAAAAGAAGACTGATACAGTAAATCTGATTTTAAATGAAGGAGAAAAAGCTGACAGAGGATTGCTGCATTCTAGTGCTTTTTGTCATCCAAACTGTTGTACACATCTTTGCTTCCGACTAGTGGAAGGGAATATACCTGTACGTTTTTAATTCCCTGTTTAAATGAAAATCAGAGATACCTCGGGACAACCAGGATACAACTAAACACAAATAGTGTTCATAGTACACATTAAAATGAATTCTTTCAAGTCTTATTTCTAAGTGAAGCAGAAGTAATTGACAGCATCATTAAATACTATTATAAACTCACAATTTTAGGAGAAGCAAAAAATGAGGTCTGGGAGAACAATTTTCCCCTAAAGGACTGAATTTGTAATAAACTCAAAACCCAAACTGCTTCAGATTATATATCACTACAACACATGAAATATACTATTAACTGTATCACAATGCATTTAACTCCAATAATGATTAGGTAAAAAGCATTAGGTAAAAACCCACAAACCCAAAACAGGTATATGTGTTACAACTGGAAGTGATATCCCCTAAAATGTGATTCTGTTATTAAACAGGTCATTGGTCTTTATAGCTATCAAGTATGTTTTTATGCAAAGTTTTTGGATTTCTCTAAAGTCTTCAGGCAGATTCCCATTCCCTTTGCTGTGCAATATTGTCTTTGAATCCATGGGCTCTCCCCATGTGTATGTTACCTAAAACGGAGCAAGAAATTGGCTCCATCTAATTTCTCTCACAAACCCATTTATCATTCATACTGTCATTTATCGTGTTCCCAGGGCACCTAAGAATTAAATATCCAAAGATGGGAATTAATAATTAAAACATCTAGGTACATTTAATAGGAAATTAACTTACTCTTTATCCAAGAGATTTCTATCTCACTACTGCAATGTTTTGTAGGGCTTTTTCCCACTGCTGTTTTTGCTTATAGAAGTGAAGAATCCTGACTGAATGTCTGAGTCAGTGATATGCTTGCTAAAGCAGTTTGCTGGAAACCATGCCATGCCAATTTATTTGTAGGTGACCCAACCAGCAGAAATAAATACACTCATTTGCTTTAGAAATATAGGAATAAATCAAACGTTTGCAGGAGTAGCCTAAGTAGATATGATGGCAACAAGCAAAAGCTGTGCACTTGTTTGTTACAAGGATTCACATTTCACTAAAATATTGCATTTTATGTTCCTGTGATTAATCCTATCACACTTTGGCTGAAATCCTGATGCTGCTCCCATTTAGCGAGCAGCACATTTAATCATGTTTTTATACAGCTCATAAAGCAGATGAAGTCTCCTCTATGTATGTCATAAAGGCTCTTGTATGTATGTCACAGCTCCCTGTACAAGAGATGGAAGCTGCTGGTTCTGGAGTGAAAGCGTTTTCCAGCTGATGCCCAGTTGCAGGCTGCAGTGTGTGGCAAGCCTTCCCTCTGGTACAGGGTTACTAGCAGGAATGATTACATGGCCGTAATAGATTAGCTCGTTTGGTTTACATTATTACACTTGATGAGCACTGTATAAATCCTTTATACAAGTTACTGCTTTAATAATTCATATTTCAGGTGGCATGATTAATCTCCTTCAGAGAAAATGAAAATGGTTGCAGTTCTGCTCCCTTCATTTCTTGCTTGCGCAAGTCAGGCTGTCATTATAGTTTAGTAGTGCTGTCATTTAGGGGACCATGTACTTTGTTTTTCAGATCTTTCTCTGCACAAGACGGTGTAATGGATATTTACAAATTGAAGAAGTACTGATAATTTTATTTCTTTGGTTAGCTGTGCTTTTATTCATATTTCTTTTTAGCGAAAGTGACCTCTTACTCTCTTCTTGCCCTTCCATTTTAAATTCTGCATGATCTTCCATTATGGACAGTAGGCAATTCCACCCATGCTTCTGCAGTGCCCAGCAGTTCTCCCCATCTCACCTGCAAGTCCTAAAGGAACTGCAAGCTTCACCATAGTACCATGGCAAATAAAGCCACTAAGGATTCTTTACTTTTTAAAGAGTGCTCCTAAAAATATTTTGCTATGCTTGAAAAACAAGTTTCTTGGAATTCTATCTTCCTTACAGATTAAAGAAAATCACTGTATCTTTTCACATAAAGTTCTATCATTTCCACATTGAAAATGGAAACTCTCTGAGATAGAGATATATTATCTATTAGATTTGCTATTACTCCTTCGTACCTTGCATCGTACATGATATGCTGTTATTTCTTGCTAATATAAGGAGGTACATTTAAAATACTTACTGTATTAAGAACACCACAATTAAAAGTTCCCCAACATGAATGTTTTCCCCTAGTCCTTCCGACCAGCAGGATGATCTCTGGGGAAAACTGCACTTGTGAGACAGCCACGGGTTCATCCGGGGGGAACTGCTGGAGCCCAGGTGTTGCAGACTGGACTTCATGTGATCAAATGCTGAGCTCCTTTACTGAAACACACACACAGCTTATATAGGTTTCTATATCAGTGCACGAGTTACATTACATTGCTATTGGTTAGATGCTCCATTACCCACCTTACATGTGCCTCACTATTGCCAACAATTGGTTAAGGCTACACACAGTCATGTTGTTCCTTTTTAAGGCAGTTGTTAACATTCTTGCAGTCTGTTATCTCACGGATTGGTTCTTACAAGCTTCTGTTCTCACAGCCATCTGCTCTCCTGGTACTGCATACCAACATGTCTCTGCTAGCTTCCCCAGGCCTCATTACATGGGGGGGTCAGCAATAAATCTGGGTGGGCCACAGAACCCACTCCTCTCAAAATGCATTGCTACAGAGAACCTGCGAAGACAGTAGCAATAAGAATTCACAAACCCTTAAATATAGGCACAGATTGGTCTACAGACATAATTTCTAACTCTCAGGAACTCAGCAGGTATTATTGCAAATGGATGGTCTGGTTCTCACATCCACCATGAGGCACTGTCCAGTTGTCCATGTTCAGGCTAGATTCGCCACTGGAGAGGTGCAAAGGGCTTCACCACGTGGACAGAGGCCTTCACCTCTCCCGGCACGGATGAGGCACTGCCTTCTGTGTCTGAAGAATTATGGCAAATGCAGGGTGATAACAATGCATAATGATCTCACAGTGCATCCTTTTCAAGCAAAATATGGAAAAGAAAAATGACAAGGTATTTTTGCCACAGAATGGTGTAGTGATGTTGGCTTAGAGTCAGGATTTAACAAAAAGTTTCATAATTTAACATTATTTCTACTCCAAGTTATAAAAATGAGGGGAGGGGAGGGGAGAGGGGCTGCACCTTTAATATCAGAACTGTGACATTTTGTGTCAAACAATTTTAGAGAATTTTCGTTTCTATTTTCCATTGCTCAGCAGCATGTTGGTAGTAGTACAAAATCAGATCACAGTTTACCCATTGCAATGAGATGTACTCTTATCTTTGAAGTATTATTTTTAATTTTTTCCTGAATTTACATTAAGCAAAGTGTTACTGTTGTAAAACACCAAGAAGAGCTCTGATACACAAAGGACAACTATGCAGGAGAAAATATCATTCCCTACAAAAAATTTCTTGTTTGCAACATTCATTTTCTGTGGGAATTCCCACTGAGAGAACTACGATGCCACACCTTAAGAAAACAAGGAAACATCCACATAAATGAATGAAGGGTTCCCAACCAGAAAATAACTGGCAAGGAAGCCTGCCCAGTTGTGAGATTAATACACCTAAAACCACTCAGGATAAGCCCATCCTTTCCCTCCAATACTAATTCCAGCCTCAGAAGACATCCTTTTCTCTTCTTCTGGGTTTGTGCTAATTCTTGAAAGTATGCCATGGTCCCAATGCTCACGTGCAAATGGTCAAATAAGGACTAGAAATGAATAAAAGCCATTTCCTATTTAGTCATTAGAACCAGGAAAATGATGGCATTATTTCAGATGACTGTAATGGGAAAAAATACTGCAGGATTTAAAAATAGTAAGAGTGCATGTATAATAATATCAGCCAAAAAAAATCCTAAATTCAAGGTACATTTCTAAAGGTATGTTGTACTTGGAAGTTCAAGTACCAAGCCCATTTGCAGACCATACCTGGAGTTCTGAAAGTAAAGGCTTATGCCATTTCTTGCCAACAACCAAAGCTGGCATGTTTATTAGACGTTTATTGTGATGATGATCTCATGTTGACTGTGGTGACTTGTTTTCATGCAGCTTTGTATACTGAGCAATAATAAAAACAGAGTAACGTGTATATATATAAATAATATTTCTGAGCTCACAGAGTTCAAATCAGAGGAACTTATGGTCTCAGGTACCTTCTCCTGCAGACATGCCAAATTGGACGTAGCTTTTAGGTCAGATGCCCGGACTAGACTCCACTATCAACCACTGAAAGACTAGCTCAACTGGTTCATAGTGCACAAACCCAACATGTCTCCCTGCACAGAATAAGACAGAGAGCTAGTTAAACTCTGACAAGTTGCTTAACTCTTCTATTAATTTCCTTCAACGTTCTTATTGTCTCTTTCTTTCCTTTTTAGCTAAATTATCGTAACCCAAGCCTGCCTACGTTAGAAATAACCACTCATAGTGTAATTTGGCAGCTATGGCAGTATCGACCTCCTTACATCCCCTGTATGAGCAGGCTGAATGGACCATTTGAGGCTGTACAGTACCAACCCTTCATATCAAGGCAGTGGTAACAAAAAATCTCTATGACTTCTACCTAGGTAGGACCAGAAAAATACTTAAATAGTCATAATCATCATGTTTAACTAATGGTCTAATAAATATAATTTTCCACCTCAGATGAGGATTTGGAAACCCAGCTATGAGCATCTAATTGGGATTAATTTTTTAAAATATCAAACAAATATGCCGAGGCAAGAGAACCCTCCATTGTGCTAATGGGATTTACTAATGTCTAACTGGGAGAACAACACAGGTACTTGTTTTCATATTAGATTCTCAGAGTAATTTTTTTTTTTTGTGCAATACACCCAGGGGCAGTGGAGATAAAGAGGCTGCTGGCAGTCCTAATTATATCCCTGCAGAAAATGAACTACATCTATAGTGGCGCTACGGATCACCTTCCCCTTACTGTAAGAAGCTGTGACATGCCTGACTTCTCTGTGATAACCTTCACCTCAAAGGAGCAATTCAGTTCTGCATTACTGTCACAGCTATGTCAGCAAAAACCGCTCATCTGTCTGAAGTGAGTTGTTTCGATCTATATAGAAACCTATCTCTGAATGCAGGGATCTTATAGCTCCGCTGCTGTCCCTCGGCCACCATGAAGAGTGAGAAATGTTTTCATCAATTTAACAACTAAACAAGAAGAGAAAAAATAACTCAGGGGAAAAAAAACCCACATTTAAGATCTGTTGAAACCAACGCTATGATTGTTCATGAGGTTTAGCAGTGATGGAAACAGCTTGATCTATTAATGAATCATTTGAAGGATTCTCAGTAATGACTCAGTAAATGCCCCAGAGGCATTAATAAAGTTAATAAAATTTCAGGGCTTTGAAAAATTTAAGAAAATAAATAAGGACACCAATAGATTTCATATAATGGCAGTTGCACCAAATGAATTAATAATAGAAGAAAAAGGTAGGTAAACTTTTCATACGCATACAGCTGATATTAAACCCAACTGAGCCATCAGCGGCTGAAAATCACTTGCCCAGAGCTTTGGTCATGAGCTAAGAATACATTTGTTTGCATCAATAATGAAAAAGAAGTTATAAATTAATTGTGGCTGCTCATGAGGACAACTGAATTCAGTTTTTCCCATACATCAGGAACATAATTCTATTTTCCACGTCTGCCTAAGCTTTTCATTCTTCAGTTATGCTACAGCAGGCTATGGGCATATAGTTGACAGAATAAAGAGACATGGAGATAGGGAATAAGTTGATCAGGACAAACCTGCAAGAGACCAGCACAGGAAGAACCAGCTGGGAGAAGACAAGGACATTTCCAAAGGTGAACTACATGAAGTAATGCAAATTTCACAGAATGTTTATTTTTCACAGTGGTTTGTGTCCTCAGGCAGTTATTAGCAATGCTTTGCAACACTTCCAAAAGAAGCAGACATTTAGGGAATAAAAATACCAACTAGTACTCCGGCGGGCGAGACAGTTGCAAACAACCACACTGAAAACAAAACACAATAGTTCACCTGTGTGAGAAACAACAGATCCTTCTGACCCCAAACCTGTGCTCAGAATACAATGCTCACCTAGAGAAGCAGCAATGCAACGGCATTCAGCCAAAGCCACCGGCTGCTTGGCACGGAGCTGGCGTTCAGCTCTTCGAGCACTGCTTTCATGTGGTAACACTCTCTGTTCTCCTAACACAATTAAGACATCACCTTTTTTTTCCCCGAGCACCACCCAAGCAGACTAAATTCTACTTTATGTCTTCACCTTCTCTCCAATTCAGAAGAAAGTCCTTGGAAGTTCTTAAAATTAAGGCCAGTCGTCCTATGTGATTCACAAGGAGAACAGATGTAGACGTTTCATGAATGAAATTAAAATGAGGCCATGAGAAAAGCCCAAAGTCTCTGAGGCAGGAGAGAAAACTGAAAAGGAAGAATCGGTTTGTATCATCTTCTGTAGGCAATTTTCTACATATATAGAGGCTCCACAACAACTTATCTTTGTTATTCCATAAGAAATGCTTACTACGATCAAAGCGAAAAGTCTGTATTTAGAGGGATGAAAAAGTAAACCAAAACATAGAAATAATCTCTAGTAACTTGACCTGCTGGAAAAGAGCTCTGTGGAGAAGGACCTGGGGATCCTGGTGGATGACAGGTTGGCTATGAGCCAGCAGTGTGCACTGGGGGCTAAGAGGGCCAATAGGATCCTGGGGGGCATCAGGAGGAGTGTGGCCAGCAGGTCACAGGAGGTGATCCTCCCGCTCTGCTCTGCCCTGGTCAGGCCCCACCTGGAGTATTGTGTCCAGTTCTGGGATAAAAAAGACAGGGATCTCCTGGAGAGAGTCCAGAGGAGGCTACGAAGATGATTAAGGGCCTGGAACATCTCCTGTATGAGGAAACGCTGAGTGAACTGGGACTGTTCAGACTGGAGAAAAGAAGACTAAGGGGGGACCTTATTAATGTCTATAAATATCTTAAGGATGGGATGCAGGGGGAAATGGCCAGCCCCTTTTCAGTGGTCTGTGGAGACAGGACAAGGGGCAGTGGCTTCAAGTTGGAGCACAGGAAGTTCCACACCAACATGGGGAAGAACTTTTCCCCAGTGAGGGTGAGGGAGCCCTGGGACAGGCTGCCCAGGGGGTGTGGAGTCTCCTTCTCTGGAGAGATTCCAGCCCCGTCTGGACGCCTCCCTGTGCAATATGAGCTGGGGAGCTGCTCTGGCAGGGGGGTTGGTCCCTTCCAACGCCTACGATTCTGTGATAATAATGAGGTACTTTGACAACAAGTGCTAACTTGTATAATCTCATTTATATGACTATTTTTGAATCATTTACATGTGATACTAAAAAACCCAAATAAATAGGAAATATTCCACGCATGTCAACAAAGAAAGATTATTGCCTGTATTGGTTTATGCAAGAGTATCTGGTTTGGTTTCCTTATCAGGAACTATTTAAAAGCAACACACCAGGCTAAACTGCATACCCTTCTTCCAGAATCTGGATTTTTTTCCTCTTTACTAAAGATTCATCAAGAATTAATTCAAATACTTTTCATAGCCATATAACAGAAGCATATTTTTCTTAATAAATATATGAATTAATAAAGAAATAGAAAAAAATAAGTCTTTGAATTACAACTTAGGTAGGATTTTCAATTAAAAAGTAGCTATAAAAAAGACAAGATTTGCACCACTACATTACAATCATTCAAACCATTCTGATCCATAAATCTTATAATCAAGATTAATCTACCAGAGCTTTTCCCCACTAGGTTATTCCATCATTGATCTGACACATGAAGTAATTTACATTAATAACCACAATATTATCCAGATTATTTATTTTATAATGAAAGCAGAAAACTACCAAAACCTTCTCAGAAATTTATATTAAGGGGTTTCTAATTTAAATAGCTGCAAAGCAGTCTCACTGTACATTTTTGGTAATACAAACCTAATGGCTTCAGAGGGATTTTTTGCATTTTGTAAGGAAGCCAGGACTAGGAAATATAATCACAAAATGTTCTTTTCACCCCCTACATAGTTAGGAATTGTGAGGGTACTTCTCTAACTGGGGGTAGGGATGATGGGGAGTGGGTAACAAAATAACAGATGCCATCACTTTCTTCTAATGAGTTTTTATGTCGCAGTACCGTACTGTACAGCTGACCAGGAAACCCTGGTTCAGGTGGAATGAGGGGCTGTGGAAGCCCTTGCAACATACTGACTAGCCAGACAAAGTGTCTATGCTTTTCACTGCGGTTAATTCTTGAATGGCATGTTTTACTGCTAAATATTATTATTATTGTTTCATTGCTGCTAACTAAAACACTGAAACTAACACAATTCCATTAAACAAATTAACAGACCCCCACACAGCCTGCATGCACTACATTGTGGGACATTAATGAGAAGGACTTCTGCTCTTCTGGTGTCACTGAAGTTAGTACCTCTGGCTCCCAAGTTCAAAGGGTTTTCACACAGGGCTGTGTGGGTAAGTAAACAAGAGAGAAGACAGGATTTTAAAAGTCTCATGAGGAGATTTTAAATTAGGAGTTAAAAAACCTGAATGCTTTCAAGAAAACGTTGCTATTTGTGCTCATCAGCAGTTCCTGGTGAAGCCTCAAAAAGACAAAATCAAAACTCACTGGCCTTGGTGCCTGTGAAGCAGGATTCCTTTATTGCAGCGCTGGGCACACAGGGGATCGATCGCTCCTCCCAATGTGGGCGCCCATTAAAGCCAAATTTCTCATATTTATACTCATTATCTATACATATTCATTATAATTTCTAGGAAAAGGCAGGTTTATGTGAATTATTTCCAGGAAGTCATTTACATTAAGTCCTCCCAGACAGAGCATGCTCAGTGACACTCAGGGGGGTCTTTTGGTGGTCTTCAGGGATGAAGGCTGGACGTCTTCCTCTCATTGAGCTTTTTACCTTTTCCTTCTTTGCATGCTCTTTAAGGTTTTCTCTAGAGCCTCAAAACACATTCCTGCGCTCAGAAACACATCCCTGAACAAACTAGTTAGGAACACCTTTTAGCTGAAAGCAAGATACACTCTGTCTCTTGATTGGTTGTTGCTCTCACTGTTTATTACATCCCTATCTTTACTTTCTTTAAGGCTCTTCCGCAGTTATGGTTAAATTTTTTAGCTGTTCTAACAAAACAGCTCAAATGGCTACAGCCGTACTCCACTAACATCCCCCACACACAGACACTTTCTATTCTCCTTATATTAAAGATCCATCCATCCAGTACTATTATGTATCATTCAATCATGGAATACATGATTCAGTGAAGTTTCACAGCTCATGCTACTCCCGAAGCCCTGTCTCATGTACAGGCAGCAAGAAACCCTAATGGAGAAAGGCAGAAATAAGGAACAAGTTTGGACATTACTCCTACTCACACAGCTCTGCTCCTCCATCTCTCTATGGTACAGCACAACCTTACATACAATAAAAAAAAGCTTGTCACCCATACAGCAACCCAGACAATGGATTTCAAAAGAACGGTCTGTGGGGTGCAGGAGATGAAAACACACAAATTTTAAAAGCAAAACAAAAAAACATTCATTTGATCCCTTAGTCTAACATTGTATGTAAGACAGCTATCCAGATAATGAACCCTGTACTCAATATTCCCCATGACTCACCTGCCCTGTTCCCCTGTAATGTTTTTCTTCTGCTGCAACATTCCCTAATTCTCCATTTCCATACACTCCCTGCATCTCCCCATGGCTCGATCCTACCTTCAGTTACCTCCAGCTGCCTTCCACACTCTTTCCTGGTTTGAGGGAACAGAGGAGGCAGAGAAGCGCCGGCTAATGGGGCTGGAGAGTGCCTCTTGGAATAGATGAGCTTTGTATTGTACTCTGGTTCCTCTCAATGAGAGGGTTACTGTGGCTTTCTCTCCACTTCTCACTCACTGATTTTCAGGAAACTGATAGGATAGGTATCTTCTCTTGGTTAAAGTTGTCTGGTAAGTTAAAGGAAAGGAGGGAGAGAAGGATCACTGCTACAAACAAATGAGCAAGAACAGCACCTCCTTGAGAAAGGAGGACAGAAGAATGTACCAGATGGTGAGCCAAGTCTTTTTAAACAAAAGTGGCTCTAACACACTAGAGGCATCAGTTCCCAAACATCTTGAGCACACCCTGTCTTTCTTGGAGGGGTCCAACATATAGAATCTGCACTGCCATCGTGTGGAGGGTGTTGTTTCATCTTTTCACACTTGCTGAATATTTTTCCTGTGCACATCTTCTCTTACAGGGTCAGTCTGTCCAAAATGATGTTATTTTCCATTACTGACTCTCCCTTTAAACTCTCAACAACAGTCATTGCTCTGACTACACCTGCTTCATGGACCATGTGTGGGGCTCTATTAAAATCTAATTGCAGGCTGTGAGGAAAAAAAAAAAAGTTAAAATTGTACAAATAAAGCACTAGACTTTAAAAAACACCAAAAAGAGAATAAACTAATGAGCATCTGCAGGATTAATTTAGTCAAATAACATCTGTTTTCACACGTCCCTCTGATGAGATCTAATGTGAAGGCTTGTGTTGGTTAGCTTTGAAGTTGTATTTTATTACCTAAGAAGTCTGGTGCACAGATTCTGATAGAGATTATAGATATCCTAGTAACAGAGGGACTCCTGGGCTCCTCTTAGTTTCTTTATTTCTCCTTGACTTGTATCTATCCATCCAGTGGTCTCTATTCTTTGTTGAAAAATTCTCCACTTGGTACCCTTTTGCTTTATATTCTACCTTAAGAACTTAAAATGTTCCATCTCTCATCTGCTTTCTCCACTGAACAGACAGGAGATTTTAATTCTTCTTTCCCATATACTGTGCTACACAACCCATTAGTAACCTAAAAAAATCATACAAAGCCCTTACCCCTTTCTTAAATTCCTTTACATTTGCTATTCCCCTAATGTAATAGCTCCTTTTCTAATAGCAATTTTAAAATCATGTTTATACAGTGTAAATATGATCCCATGGTGTGGTGGTTTAGCCCTGGCTGGAGGCCAGACGCTCACCAAAGCCAGTCTATTACTCCCCTTCTAAGGTGGACAGGGGAGAAAATATATATTAAGAGGCTTAGGAGTCAAGATAAGGACAAGGGGAGATCATTTTATCAGCGACAATATGAGCGAAACAGACTCAACACAGTGCAGGAAAGAACTATTCTAGTTTATTACACTGCACTAGAAAGAACAGTGAAGAACCGGAGTCAGGAGTGCAATCAAATCTTAAAACAAATGCAACCAGATCTTAAAAACACGTTCCCCCCACCACTCCCTTCTTAGCAGACTTTAATCAGAATCTTGCTCCCTTCTTCCCCCCCGCTCGCAGTACAGGGGGGGCAGGGACTGGGGAAAATGGGGTTCTCAGTAGCACCTTCCCCCCACCCCTCCATTCTAAGCAGAATTCCCTTTAGCCATGATTT